>VXBC01001612.1:20663-38841 GCA_013399945.1 Ploceus nigricollis | reverse complement strand
TGTGGAAGAGGTTTTACAGCGACTTCTGTGAGCCAGAGAGAAGTTTGATAAGAAGATCCATGTTTACCCCTGCAAGAATTTTCTACCAAGGTCGTTGACATAGAAACCAAGAAAGAAAGAAGGATAAATAAGAGAAATCTGCAACTGTCTATTCCAATAAGCGGTTTGTTTGTCTCTCTTGACCAATGAGTAAAGTGTAAACTTGAGTTTTGTAAGAATGTATAAAAAGCATGCATGCTACAATAAAAACAGGTTTGAAGACTCCTGAAAATGGAGTGTGTTCCTTTGTATTGTCTCAATTACGACAGAGTGATAACAACATTTTAAAATAGGTACCTTTGCTAATTTACTGAAACTCCTTTCACGTAAGGCACATTATCAAGTAAACTGCCCTGCAACTAAAATTGGTGTGTTGCTGATTCAAAGGCAAAGATTACACTGTTACAATGTATAATTGATTTGTCAGCATGACATTACATTTTGATTAAGAGGCAAACACAGTTTACCTCCTCAGCAATTAATTTTTTATATATCATACATAATAAACATGATTGTGAAAATGACTCTATCAATAAAGTATGATTTCTCTCATAAAAGTATCCTAAATCAAAACATTTTTTTCAGTCTTTTTCAAAAATTGGCACTTAAATTATATGCATAATAGTATGCTTTGATTACATGAAAAGTTTCTTTCAAGTAATAAAAATCAATCTGTTTCCTGAATAGGCTTAAAATGCATCTGCAGTACTCTATGCTATTTTAGTGTTAAGTAATGAGGTAGCACATTGTTCCAAAATTGTTCTGGATTATGTAAACCATTTGCTACATGACGCTTGGATTTCATGTTTTGTTTAGAGCTGTTTGGTAAAGCAGCACTTTCTGTCTTTTCTGGCTTCCTGGGTTTGCTTTTCTTTTCTGGAAGTTTACTACTATAATTTTTCCTTTTATCTTTTGCTTGTTCCTCTTCCTCTCCTTCTTCCTCCTCACCCTCATCTTCTTCTCCCTCATCCTCTTCTTTCTCCTCTCCTAAATCCCCTTCCTCCTCATCTCCTTCTTCCCCCTCTTCCTCTTCACCTTCTCCCCCCTCTCTGTTTTCCCCCTCCTCTTCTTCCTTTTCATCTTCTTCCCCCTCNTCCCCCTCTTCCTCTTCTTCTTCCTCTTCACCCTCCTCCTCTTTTTCCTCTTCCTCCTCTTCTCCTTCTTCTTCTCCTTCTTCCTGCCCTCCCTCTTCCCCCTCCTCTACCTCTTCTTCCTCTCCTGTTTCTTCATCTCCCTCTTCTTCCGNTGTTTCCTCATCTCCCTCTTCTTCCACTCCCTCTGCTTCCGCTCCTTCTTCCTCCTCATCTTCCTCTTCTTCTTCCACCCCCTCTTCTCCCTCCTCTACCTCTTCTTCTTCCTCTCCTGTTTCCTCATCTCCCTCTTCTTCCACTCCCTCTGCTTCCGCTCCTTCTTCCTCCTCATCTTCCTCTTCTTCTTCCACTCCCTCTTCTCCCTCATGTTCTCCAACACTCTCTTCTTCCTCCCCTACTCCCTCATCTTCTTCCACTCCTTCTCCCTCTTCTTTATCTTCCCCTTTCTCTTCATTTTCCCCCTCCTCTTCTTCCTTTTCATCTTCTTCCCCCTCATCCTCTTCTGCTTCTGCCTCTGTTCCTTCCTCTTTCTCATTTTCTCTTTCCTCTTCCACTTCATCCTCCCCATCTTTTCCTTCTTCCACTCCATCCTCACCCACTTCCTTAGTTTTTGTATTTGCATCTTCCTCATCCTGCTCTTCTTCAGATACCTCTTCTTCCCTCCCTGCCAATGATTCTCCCAACTCCTCTTCACCCTCTTTGTCTTTTTCATTCTCCCTTTCTTTTTCTTCTTCATCTTCCTTTTCATCTTCTCCTTCCTCTTCTCCCTCTACCTCTTTTTCTTCCCCTTCCTCTGTATCTTCCCCTCCTTCCTCACTCTCATCTCTTCCCTCACTTTTAACCTGTTCTTTTTCAGTGCCTTCCTCTTTCTCACATTTCTCCTCCATATCCTCCTTTTCTCCCTCACTCACTATTTCTTCTTCCTCCATCAACCTGCCTTGCTCATCTCTTTGCTCTTTGCCATCTTGCTGGCTGACCTCCTCAGTCTCTTCTGCACCCTCATTCCCACTGTCTCTTTCAGCCTGTGATTCTTCTTTTTCATTTTCTTCCTCATTATCTTTTCCCTCTTCATCTTTTTCTACTGAAACTTCATCTCTGTCTTTTTTAACCTCACTCTCTTCTTCCTCCCCTTCACTGTCAACTGCTTCATCTAGTTTTTCTTCTGAAACTTCATCTCTGTCTTTTTTAACCTCACTCTCTTCTTCCTCCCCTTCACTGTCAACTGCTTCATCTAGTTTTTCTTTTTCACTTTCACCCTTTTCACTGCTTTCATTCTCCTGCTCCTGATCAGATTCCTCCTCATTCTTAATTTCTAATGGCCTGTCTTCATCAGGTTTAGCACCAGAGCTTGTTTCTTCCTCATTCAGGCTTTTTAAATCAATCTGTTCTACACGTTCTTTCTCATTGTTTGTAGCTTGCATCTCCTCAATCTCACTGTCTTTTTCTAAGTCCAGATGTGTCACTGTCCTCCTTGCCCTCTGGACAACTCTGTGTTCATAGTAGGCCTCTTCCTGAAGTATGTATTTTTGGAGATCATTAGTAATTTCCTCAGTTGAAGATGATGATGAAGTTACAGATACTTGTTTCAAAAACTGATGCTTTTTTTTAAGCTCCTTCTGTTCTGCACCACTTTCTTCTCCTGTGACATTTATTCTTTCACACTTGTCAGATTTTTCAACACCATCCTTTATTTTGTTTTGACTATCTGTTGTTTTTTGACTCCCTTGCTTTTTAACATGACTGTATTCTTGTACAATTAACGAATCAGTCTGGGGCTGATCCCTGGGAGTAGAAGGAAGTACCTCTATTTTAAGGGATTGCTTAGATTTAACAGCTTTTGGCTTTTTATTAGAAGAATTTATTTTTTCAGTCAGAATTTGATTTTCAGTGGGAAGATTATATGTTGCATCCTCTCTGAAAAATTCAGGATTTTCCACACACTCTTTTTCCCTTTTCACTAATATGCTTTTGTCCTCAGTAATTTTTTGAGCACCACTTTTCAAAGTACTATCACTTTGTGCATGCTCAGATTTACCTTTCTTAATACTTTTTCTGGCCACAGGCTTCCCTACAAAGGCACTACGCTTTTCTAAATCTTGTCCAGTTGACTCTGAAAGTGAAGACTGCTTTTGTAAAGAGTCAGACTCTAATTTTGAGCCCTCCTCTGTGAAATCAGAATCCTTGTTTTTCAGCCCACCCTTACCATCTCTTTTCAGTTTCACATTTTTATTGTTCTTCTATTCCACATGAGAAGCAGAAAATTAAAAAGAAAGAAAAAAAGCATTAAAGACAAATGGCAGCGAAAGAAAAAGGTTACAAAAGCATCTGAACAAGAAAAGAAGCAATTTGTGAGAGGGGATTAAAAGACAGCATAAAAGGTAGAATATTTCACATGAAATGAATTTACAAGTGCACATATTAGAAGAATGTAACATCCTGGTAATGATCAGTGTAATGCTACACCTTTCTCACTATCCAAGGAAATGCAGTAAGAATTGTGCAGCCAGTGCCACATCCCATAAACCAGAACAGGGCAGAACAGCATGAAGCTGTGCAAGCAGAAGGAAATTAATGTAAGTTCACTTACACTTTCCTCCTTTGGAAATCTTCTGATGCGCTCACTGTTATGCTCTTTCTAAGAAGTTTGAAAATCTGTTGTCTTTCTGCTTTAAATTTTACACTTACTTAACAAATTATTAATTTAAAAATCTAAAATAAAATTTTAATGAAATAAAACAAAGTGCTGAAAAGCTGGGATCACTTTAGGAGTGAAATAGAAAGTACTACAAAGTATTTTAATTTCATAATTAAGACCAATATTATTGCTCCTTTAAATATACTTCATGGTGAATATCTGTAAATAAAATCTTTATTTACACTGTGTCCCAAAACATTTTCTTAGCAACAAACCAGTAGAAATTTATGTTATCACATGAAGTAACAAGGTGTATATAATAGTCTCTTTCTTCTTAAATTGGAGAAATATTACACACTTATCTCAAACTGCACTAGATATGTGGAGTTCTAGGTGCCTGCCCAAATTCTCTCTGCCTTCATGCAGCTTCTTAGAATTTTAGGTCATGGATATTCAGAAAATTAGCAAGAGGAGGTCTATAAAAGTTGCCCGACTTTTTAAAAACTCGAAGCAAAATAATGAAGTACTAAGACAACACAAGAATTGCAGATTTTTTAAACATCAGTATCAGTATACAAATATGTAATTAGTTACAGTACCTTCTGTTTCTGGAGTGGTGATAATTTTAAGGACCAGTCACCTGGATTCAACTTCATTGCATGTGTCTGCAAAAAATAAGACCTCTATTAAAAAAGTAAGTATATTTATATTTAATACAGAAAGCAGCATCAAAGCCCAGTTTTACTAAACAAAGATAGTTTATGAACATTTTAATATTATTACAGAGTCAGGGTGAGACAAACCTGTATGATCATTCAGCTCACCTATTTCACTTCCACTCTATCATTTTCTGCTTATAAAGAGTGTGGTGAACAAATGTCAACACCTAAACTGTCTGTAGAGACTGAACACTACCCTGACATTTCTTAGAGCCCACAGGCACATTTGAGATTCACCTTCCATTCCCTGTGAGATTACAAACAGAACCTTACTCCATTATCATCACAAACTCCAACTCAACATCCAGTTTGGCACCACAGCCTTGAAAGAACATCTTCAAACGTTGCACAGCAGAATTTTTCCTTGGAATCTAATGCCTTTATCTCTTCCACATAAAGCAAGAAACCAAAAGGCAACATAGAATACTACTAGGTGGGAATATATAATGAAATTTTGCTCATCCCTTGCCATATATTCCAAATGACAATATGATATTGTCTGCTGTTGATTATTAACTGCTCATGGTTTAACCACTATATTCTTTTTCAACACAGTGAGCATAGACAGTTTTGGTTTCAGACCCCCAATAATTTGTATCATCAATATGACATTTAAAGTTTTTCCTCCTCTTGTCACATGTATCAATAAGATGTATGTTGCTACAGTCTAGAAAAATTGAAAAAAACTATGCTGTAGCAGATAGTTTTCTTTCAGATCCAAGAAGAGCAACCATTTATCTTGTATTTTGACATGTTTGCCTGATAGGCTTTTTTTCAAATTTATGTTTAAAATTTTTTAAATGTTTTAAAATTGATTCAGGATAGGTATAAAATTGAAAAGGGTAAGGAAGTCTAGCACATAAAGTGTGCAATATGTAAATAATGCTTCAGTAAATTAATGGAGGCCATGCTGTGCATTGGATCTGATCACATTTTTTTCTTGTAAATCAAAATGAAGTTTTATAATGTTAAATAAATGGCATGCACAAACAGACTGTTAAATTACTAAGTACTTTTAAAGGCAAACAAATAATAATTTCTGTAGATGTTCAATCCCTCCAGCATAACTGTGGCTGCATTAAGTCCAGGACATGTCCCTTCTGCTGAGAGAACAAAATGTTTTGGAAAGTTGTACAAGTGATAAGGTGAACATGTTTTTTAAATCAAAGAAATATGTAGGAACAAGCTGGGGGATCACCAAATAATCAAAATGTCTGGATTTTGGCCTTCCTTTTAATATCATCCACCTGTATTAAAAAAACTCTTCTCAAAACAGGAAAAGATGCTCTTCTGCTTCATTTCCTGCAATTCTTTGTGGGAAATCATCAAGAAAAGCAAGGTCAGAGATAGAGATCACCATGTGGCCTCCAGCATCCTTTCACTTTTCTTTCTGATTTCCACAGCTAAAGCATGGGGAGGCACTGCACGACTTGGACTGCTTCATATCACAATACTACTTTGAAAATTAAAACATATTTTAGCATTGGGTAATGATGATACAAAATGCATGCTCATTTAACAGTGTGTCAGTGCTTCTCAGTGTCACATATGATGTTCTGGTAGTCAGGAATTCTGCATTAGAACCTGAAACACAACTCAGCTTCTTTGTCTACCCCTTCAAAATATTAGTGAATTACAGATCCATTACTGGAATATATTACCATATTTAGGATGTCAGTTGTATCCCCAAGGTTTCTGTCAATATTTTCATTATCTGAATCTTGTTCTGAAGAGACTTCACTATCTTTTTGATGATTATTTTCTACAAGGTAAAATAGGGGCAAATAAACAAATGTCATAGGAACAAGCACTGTATAGCAAACAGAACACCCCGCTCTTATAAAATAGAGATTATTCCTACTTTACTAACAGAACTGAAGTCCTCAGATTCTTCATTCCCCCAGCCCAAGACACAGCAAAACCACTTCCATCTCCTTTCATCACTAACAACAGAGGTAGCTCAGCAATCTGGTCTCAATGCACTGTAGATCTCTGACAACTTCTGCAGGCTTTCAAAGCCTAAATATTACCTGGGACAAAGATTCTTTTGGATAATCTCTTTAATAATAGTGTAACAATTAGACCAAAGTAGCTGCAGTCATGTTATCTCCATAGCACATTATCTATGTAATGGATGGAGAGACAGTGAGTTGAATGCAGCATTATAAAAATGTCCCTACATCATTAAGCTCATCAGGTCTATGACCATTTTGTACAGCACAAAACCTGGGGTTTTAGGTCTAAGAAGACTCTAAAGGAAATTCAAATTTCACTGCATTGCTTTCCTGGAACCAGAAATGCTAATGGACATGCTGGCAGATTTAAAAATAATCATCTTCATTCTATGAATGAATTACTTTCTAATTAGATTTGGCTGTCCAGTAAAGCTGAGCTAACAATTACACAGAAGCTCTGCATTCTGCACTCTTCAGCATTGTTCTTTCTAGGAAATCACACAGGCCCAGGATTCCAGACAAGTCCAGAACTGCTCTAGAGAATCTGTGCCAAAGTCCAGTGCTGTATTATGGTTATCCAGACTTTTCCATCAGCTATAATATTATAAATCCTTATTATCTTAGATAACAAAGAGTGAAGAGTACTTCTGCATTTCCAAGTAAAGAAGAAAGGTCTGTAAGAATTAGCAGACCTCTTTTCTTATGTTTTCTTATCCAAGTTCCTTGTAGGCTTACCTATGTCCTTAAGACTGTTCCTAACTTTTTTTTTTCTGTAATTCCTTTTTTTGGTGTGAAAATAAAGTAGTTAATGTTCTTACAGTATTTTTGTGAATCTTATTTCTAAAGGCTTAAGGAACCACAGGTACAATTTATAAATTGCTTTTCTTTCATTCAAGCCTCCTCTTAATCTTTAAACTTGTTTTGCAAACATGAACAGTGTGAGGAAATTTTTGTCTGCATTTCTCTGCTTTCATGCCTGTATGCTGGCAGACCATCCTGAGGTAAGACTGAGCCTGAACCTTCTTTCAGGTTCAAACTGCACATTTGTTTATGAATGATGAGAGTCAAACCATTCTTGCCAGAAAACAACAGCAAGATGTGGGGACACTTCACCTTTTTCATGGTCTCCATCCCTCCCAGATTCAGCTTTAGGATGACTTGTTGCAGAAAACCAGAATGGGCTGGTGTTGCTTGTCACAGGCAATGAGGATTTTAAGAAGCCTTCCCCCATTGCAGGCAGAGTTTGTGCCATTCGAGCAAACTGCTCTGGTGACCTTTCCTTTAGAAGATGGAAAAACAATAAATTGAGAAAAAGGGTAGAAGAACAAAATGTAAGCAATCTCTCATATTTATCAGTGGTATTTGCTGTTAGCTTGGGATACAGTGTTGCAACTTAATAAGCAGATACAAATATCTTCAAAGATTTTAATTATTTATAGTCCTAGAAAGTGGGCAGGTACATACTGGGATTTTTAAAATAATCTCTATGCAATGATTTCAAGCAATCCTAAAATATCAACAAAGGAGAAAAAGAACTTCTTTCCTTTTATCTAAAATAAAAAACTAATCTCTCAAATAACATCAAGGTATTTAATTCACAACATGAATACACTCTAAGAGAATAAATTCAGGTTTTGGTAGAGTTAGTTCTCAGACAAGTAAGTGAAATGATCCAGTTCATTGTGCTGCTTAAGGAGATCACATGGAATGTGTAGTGGAGATAAAAGAGCAGAAAGTAATATTTTGAGTAGTTACATCTAATATTCTCCTGCGGTATTTTATAAACTATGAAATTGCTTAATATATTCAAGGATTCAGAGGGAACAGTGAACGAGTCAGGTTCTTGCTATTTTTTAAAAACTATTTCTAAGATAGTTTAAAAAAATGCAAAGGAACAGATTCTACATTTTAGAACAAAAAAAAATTAAAAACCCAATTTGAATCTCTTTCACAGAAATAATTGAGCAAAATCTGATCAATACCTACTTTTTTTTCTCCTGCATCAATTTTTGGGACGAGGGTAAATGTCTATTTTTCATATTATACATTAAAATTAAACCCTTAGTTTAAGAAGATATATTCAACTGCTTGGCATATGCTGTGATTTTAGCTTTAAAAGTGATTTTGATTCCTGAAAGGAGTATGGCAGCTCTAAATATATCTGAGCTTACCCTCTCTCGACGTCGTATTCGTGCTGCTGATAACTGTAAAGTGTTTGCCAGTACAAAGTCCCCTCTTGTTTGAGAGGTAGCAGCAGTCAAACGAGGCTCATATAAATCTTCCAAGGGTATTTCAGATCCTTTAGGTCTTGGAGCAGCAAAAACCAGCATGTGACAACCCCCACAAGCAACCTACAGCTCAGAAAAAGGCCTGATTATTTCATTTGCAAGTATCAAGGATGCACTTTTCTTACAACCATCTCTAGGGACTTAGATGATAAGAAAGAAATGTAGCAGAACTAAGACACAGCAAATGGCTTCAAATTTAGTTCCCAATTACACCAGCAAGATAAAAGTACTTAATTACATTTATTAATGACTAGTGATCTATGTTCACGTCTTCTTAGTTAAATACAATGCATTTGTACTGAACAGAACAAAAGACAGGACTACCAAATTTTTTACATAAAAGATAGCAAAGATATTTCCACTGATTTTCAAGAGACTTTAGCTATTTATTTTGATACAATTCACGTGAGAGCAATACTGATAGTTTCAAACCTAGTTGTTTTATCACAAAATCAGCAAAATGTAAAGTAAATTCAACACCCTCCAGTAGACACAATATTTTTACATTAAGATCAGAGGTTTCCTTTTTAAAAGGCTTAAAACACTCACTGCTTCCAATAAAACTTCCTTCACCTCTAATTCCAGTAAACAAACAGAAGTGATCAATAGACTTTTGTCGCAAATTTTGTTCAATCCTGAGTCATGCTAATATTTTTGATGCTGACAATTCTCTGACATTTCTTCCACACCTCAAGAAGCATATGAAAACACTTCCCTTACACAATTCTCAAAAGAAAAGACTATTCTTACTTTCTTGTCTGGTTTGGATTGAAAAAACCCAACACCTCACATTTTTTTGAGGTTTAGAAGTATCCCACTGTACAAAAATTGTCAAAATTGAAAAGATTAGTCTCTGGTGTTTACAGAAAAGATATAAATTTCCCCATACTTCCAACCATCTAAGAGTAATAAATAATTCAGTTTATAAGCTACCACAGCTCTGAAGACCAAAACACCATAGAACAAGAGTACTGAATAAAACCCTAAAGAGCAATCTGTATGTGTAGCCCAAGTCAAAGACATTCTAAAGTAAATGAACACTGTGCTAAGCATATATAATATCCTCTTTCCTTTAGTTCATGTTGCCCACAAACTAAATGTTATAGAAAGAAATAATTCTATAATGATAGTTCAGCTCTCATTAATAATGTGTTTCATAAAAAGATAAATATTTTGATGTCTTAGAAGAATGAACAAAAGTTTTACCAAAAGAACTGTGAACTTCAAGAAATTGTAACACAGAGTGGGATCAAACAGATTTGTAAAACTCTCCTCTCCAAATCCTAGCTTGCCATGTCGTCCATCTCCAAAAGTAAACATGAGGCCATTCTCTGCACATGGGAATAAAACAGATGTTAAAACAAAGATTCAACACACAACCAGGACAGAACCATTAAAAAGTAACAGGCTATGAAAATAAGAAATATTTTCCTTCCAAAAGCAAAATCTAAACAATTATTTTTAGATCTTCAACAGACGAATATTATTTAAAAATATGCATGTTTTCAGACAAAGTACTGTCTGAGATGTTGGTCTAGACAATTTGTAAAAAAAAGACCCCAACAAAATAATAAGATTTAAACTATACAGAAAAACAATGGCTTCTAAACAAGAATATTTGTTAGCAAGGCATAATTAGGAGGTTATAATTCCCCAGGAGATACAGAGTTATGCATGACATAACAGAGTTATGTGAGTCAGAAATTCCTGTTGAATTCACATTTCTCACTGGCTCATTTCACCCTTAGAACCAGTAACAGATATGTCTGCTACTGCTCATTGTATTCAGAAAGCTTTTACAGCATAATAGAGAGTTGCTAGAAGTGGTTCCAGAATTTTGCACTCCCATACCTGCTATCACAGCAGTGTGATTTTCCCCACATGCAATGTTACATATTTTATGCCTCTTCAAGCGTTTCACGGGCTTTGGTACTGAACTTTCAAACACAAAAGTTCCATGCCCCAGCTGCCCATATTGTCCAAGTCCAAAAGTATAAACATCTGTCTCTGAAATTATACAGGCAAAGTCATGAACAAATATGCTGATACGTATGTTTATTTATTTATTTATATAATAACCTACATTCTATTCAAGTAATAGAAGGTCACTGACATAAACATCATGAAAAAATATTTAATCAATTAAAAATGTGCCAACTAATCCATTACATTTATCAATTATTAATATACAACAAAATAAAAAAAACAGGAATTGAAGCACTGAAATACACGCAGAGAATTTTAAATGGTTCAATGTGTGATATATTTTCTAACATAAATGCAAAATAATCCACTGATCATATGTACACAAAGCAAAGTTTAAAAAATGTGAATTTACATACTGCAATCAATTAAAGACTACAATGTTTATACATTTATATGCATTTTCACAATAGCCTCATCTTAATTACTCATTAGCTCCACAAACACTGTAAGACCCTAAATTTAATAGACAAAGATCTTATAATTTGTATCTAAGAAGAGATTGGAACAGTAACAGAATAGGTTTCAGTATTCTGTACAGCTACCAAATCATCCCTGCAATAAATACAGAGAACACTATAACTGTGTTATCTTGTGACAGAATAATCATCTTTCCACATTTATATTTTGTCTGTTTAATGGACTGTGTGTGCCAGGAAAAAGAATGAGAGCTTCTCCAAAGCAATAAAGATTCTTAGTGTGTCCATCCCTGGCACTCCATCACAACAGGGGAAGATTATGAAGCTTGGAAATCTTGATGAGGTCATGCTTGAACGGAGAAGTTTTTGGGGAAAAAAGGAGAAGTTTTTCTAGAATTTCATTTCCTGCCCCTTTTTCTTTTGCATGTAGGCAACAAAGGAAAAGTGAGAGAAATTCTACTTAAAGCACTTGAAAAATTATTATGAAAAAACGAGAAAGATTATGAATTGACAAAAAATATTCCATGATAAGTTAAAAGAACTTTCCAATTTCAGAGGAACTGTGATGAAATAGTAACACAACATATGGAAATGTTCTTTCTAGGAAAGTCTTTTCCTTTCTGTTCCTTATAAATTGTCCTGTAATAAGATGTCATGAATTCACACCATTAAAAAAAAGCCCAATCGTCTCACATTTTTTATAAATTGTAGACGAAAAGTATTGAGCAAGCCTGGGTTTTTTACTAAATGTAATGGTAAAGCTCCCTCTGCTGGAAACTTCAGTGCAAGAAAGTAAAACAGTTCTCGGGAGCTTTATAAAGTAAAAGTAGTAAGAATTTTCCTGCAATATTTAGACTTCCTGCATAAGAATCAAGAAACTACACCTGAAAGACAGGAGCTTTCTCTAAGCAAACAAAAGTCTCATCTTTATTTTAGTAAACTGCTTTCTCAGGATGGCTGATTCAAAAAATTCTGTTTAGAAGTACTGCATTTCTTTTAAGAATTCTTTGGAAACTGGCAGATATTTTAACTACATGGCTTTATCTGATTAACATAATTACTTTGAATGAACTACAAGGTTTTTTTTCTTTAATCCTAGCATGAAACATGCAAAGTCTTCTGCATTTGTGTTGAGAGGGAGATGTTCTCAAATGTTAACTTTAAAAGTGCAGGGGATTTCTTCTTTCCTGTGTTTCCACTGAAAATGAGGAAAAAGGCCAATCCCAAGCCAGGTTAGAGTGCCTTTATATGATGAATAATTTCTTCGGCTGCCCTTATAGACCAGCGGCTCCTAAATCTGCTTCTTAGTGAATTATCAGGGTAAAGGAAGAAAAAAACTTGCACCTTTCTTAAATGATTCACCACTCTGGTGCAGAAGTGAGGTCACACCTTACACGTATGTTCCTTTAGTAGAAATTTAGTAGAAAGAGGTATTTCCTCCCATCTGTCTTTATAAATGTGTGGAAAGAGAAGTGTATGGAAAAGCAAGCTCACACACTTCTTGATAGAATGACAGGGGTGAATTTCATCATTCTGAACACAGCAGCAGCCCATGAGAGGGCCCTTGAAGGATAAAGAGAAATGGTTTCAGAATTTGCACAGAAGACAATGGTTTTCCTGTTCCAAGTGACCTCCAGCACCTGAGTGCTGGAAGAGCTGCTTCCTTACATCCTATTTCCCTCTTTGGAAGAACAGGGATATTTCCCTGTAGCTGTGTTACCTTCCATCTTTGCAGGCATCCTTTGTACTCTCTGTGACCATTTGCACTATCAATAAAACAGTCCTAGGCAAAAAGCTATATAGTTTTCATATTATTTTTTAAAAGATGCCATTTGCTGCCAGAACTGTATTAGCTCAGAAAATGTTTTTCAGAACCCTGCTATGTATCTGAGGCTACAGATGAAGTTAAAAACTCCACAGAAATAAAAAGGAAGCAGACAGGTAAGCTTATATCATAGCAACATAAAATGGTTTGGGTTGGAAGAGACCTTAAAGGTCATCTGGTTCCAACCTCTTGCAATGGGCAGGGGTACTTTCAACTAGACCACGTTGCTCCCATTGAGCTTGGCCTTGAACACAGCCAGGGATGGGACATCCACAACTCCTCTGGGAAACCTGTGCCAGGGCCTCAACACTCTCACAGTAAAGAATTTCTTCCTAATATCCAATCTAAACCTACTCTCTGTCAGTTTGAAGCCATTCCCCCTTGTCCTGTCACTTCAGGCTCTTGTAAATAGTCCCTCTCCACTATTTCTTGTAGGCTCTGTTCAAGTCCTGGAAGAGTGCCATTAGATCAGCCCAGAACCTTCTCTTTTCCAGGCAGAACAATCCCAATTCTCTCAGCCTTTCCTCACAGGGGAGGTGCTGCATCCCTCTAACTATCCTGGTGGCCTGTCCACATAAATTCATTTCCTTTGAACATTATCATTATTATTACTACTATAACTATTATGCTGGTGAACTATTCACTCTCACAATAGCTTTATTTTTAAACAGCTTATGCTGAAAAATGTTACTGTAAAAAATCAACTGTCAACACAATGTTCAGTATTCAGAATTAGTAACTGGATTTGGGGATTTCAGTATAAATAGTATACAGACTTAAGAATAGTTTGAAAAATCTAATAATCCTATATGGTCTGAATTGTGAATTCTGACAGGAAAAGGTAGAGTTTTTACATCCTTTTTGTCCACTTTCAAAAGGATGCCTTGGCTTTCTTTTCTTTTTAAAAGATCCTGAGACAGAAGATGAAAAATCCAACATTTTACATACTAATGCACTAATGTTCTTATGTCAAACATTCTATTCTCAAAGGTCTGCTTCACTTTTTCCTTTGAAGAGCTATCTTTGCTTTCCTTCCTTTCAGAGAATGAAAGGAAGTAATATATCCTTCTATAGAAAAATTTATTCCCAGAGGATCTGTCCTTATCTGAAAAAAACTGCAAGATAGTAAGGCCACTCCAAATAACCCGTTTCTTCTTTTCCAATTTCTAGATTCAGATTCATTATTTTTCTACCTTTTAAAACAGCTTATTGAAAAAAGCACACAAATTGGGATTGCTGCTCTCCCATATTTCATTTGAAAGTGATGACACCAACAGCTTTCATTTGCAGCAGGAAGTACCTGCAAGCATTGGGGTAAGTTGGTGCAATTTTTTGAGTCTCTAAGAGAATGAATCTGGGATGAGGACAGGATCTTCTCAGACTGGCAGGCTGACTGCCATGAAATGAAAAGCTTTGTGCTCTCGAGATTTTGCACTATAGAATTTTGAAATTTAATTCTGTTTATTGTCTAGAACAATTGCAAGTATTAAAGGCAGAGGTAACAATAGAGCTTGTAAAGATGATGGTTTCCAATACCACACTCAACATTTCTAAAACCAATCTTTTAAAAATTTGGCTTTTTCCTAAATTATCACTCTCAACAATTTAATTCTTTTTCTCCGGGAAAAATAATTGTGTTTCTCATTTTAGAATTTCAGAGGAAAAAAAACCAAATAATTATTTTAATATATACTTTCTACCTTATACTCTGTTTGTAGAGATTCCAAATAGTACCTTGATTTAATAACCCAGATAACAGTGGTTCTCACCACACAAAATTGCCAATAGAATAGATAACAGTCATAAAAAAGAAATCATATGAAGTGCTTTGGAATAGACTAATTACATATGAGAGTCAGGAAGAAACTTGTCTTATACTCTGTAAGATAACTGAATTATGCTTTCTTCTAATTTGATAAACTCTAAGTAGAAATGATGTCAAGAAATGAGCCAAGATGAGCAACAGTTTTTCCATAAAGTATTTTCTCTTGTGCTTTTGCTATGCTAAATGAGATAGATGAAGCACGGGAATATTCAACACTCACACACTCAATTCTCATTTCCTGAGACTGAAATGTCACATCCTTAAAAACTGGAAAGACCCTGAAAGGATGAAAACCACACTAGTATATATTATGTCACTAAAGGCAAGCAGCACCCATTTTCATGGAGGATGACACTTGAAATTCAGAGTTTCTTCAAAATTGCACTCCTTTCTTAATTTATGAAAATGTGCTTAAAAGAGGTGAAAATGTTTCTGTCCCTATTTAAAGATATCTCATCAGAATTGTCAGTTTCTGGCCACACCACTTCACCTCAAAATGTAATTTAGGACCAATTTCCAGTGAAGTTTCTGGTGCAAAGCCATTAATGGATGTTTGTCACAGTCACTTAAAATTTTTAGTATCCATATCTACCTCTTTTCACAACTTTTTCCTCAAATTCTGCTCTGAGTTAGAAAATTTTCTCCATGTTAACACTTCTAAGTATCTTTCATTTGAGACAGTATTGCCACTATTCTCTACTGTTTCACTCAAAGTGTCTTAGTCAGAAGTTCACATTTGTCACCTATTTAATAACAGCTGAATCATATTAAAAAAACATCTATCTGATTTTTCACTCTTGTCACAACTATTAATCTTTAGGAAATGTATTTTTTTGGGGGATACAGTTTTCCTCCTTTTGTGACTCAGCTAGGTCTTCTGGCACTCAACACTTTGATCATCAATTGCCAGCTCAGCCAGCACTGAATTTCTTACTTGCCTTTTACTAAAGAATTTATTTCCATAAGCAAATAAATCTTACATATATGCATAATTATTACGGTATTTTCTTCACTGCATTTTTTCTGTGGCATTTATATTTCCCTCTTTGTTCTAGCTCTTACACAGATTTCACTACAATGATGATAGTATCCAGGTCTGTATCTTTCTTCTAAATCTCTATAACAGTCATTGGTTATAATGATTTTTTTATCACATGAAACACCATTAAGTCAAAATATCTATTGGTTGAATTCAGATTTATGGTTTAAAAAATAATCAATGATGGAACATTATCATTATTATTACTACTTCACTTTATAACTCATAAAATAATGCTATGATTTATACATTTGTTGGTCCCAAACTTATGGCAGTTTTTTCACTAATAATGATAATTTTATTTCACATAAAGAAATTTATTTTTTGACATAGAATACTGCCAGGGTAAGACTATGTTGGTGGAAGAAGGGAGACAAAGGCATTGAAATGTAGACAAATGTTTACATTACTTCCTGGATTAGCTACTGCTATTTCCTCTTTACAGTTTTCCCAAAGGAATTTTAACCTACCCAGAATCTTGCAGCTTGACTCACTACACATAATCTTTCCCAGTATTTCACTTCCACCTTTACTCTTTCCAATGGCTTGCAGTACAACACCACTCACAATCTCCTTCAGATTTTCAGTTTATATTTTAGGAAGTTTGGCTACATAACCACAAGATTGTCAAGAGACAACTACAGAGAACCTTCAGAACACAGATTTAAGGACTGATATCTATACATCCAATATATATCTATATATATCTTGGTTTTACAGCTTTTTCATTTTGGCAGAAGAAAAATCACAGGCTATACAGGTTTACACATATTATATTCATTACAAGCTAAAGCTGATACTTTTTTAACTATCTTCAGGCAAAGTCAAACTTACCTTTCCTGCTTCTACACCACTCTAGGTCAGGATAGGATTTGTGGAAAGAAATGGCTGGCACTGCTTTGCACGTATGCCTTGGAAAAGCTAAGTCACCACTGGCAGACAACCATTTAACAGTTCAGTAACACACAGCACTTTCCAAGTACTACATATGTGGCCCTGTGAATTAATATGTAACATTTGTATTTGCTGATTTTTATAACCTGCACAATATGTCAAATGTATATGTCTGTACTGGTTTCATATTTACACTAAAGATTCTGCTCAAAGGCACAAGCAAATTCTGTATCACAATAAGAGATATTTAATCCATTCAGGCATGCAGTAGATAGTGAAGCTACTTGAAAAGTGACTTCCTACATACCTTCCTAAATATTCAAGAGCATTTAAATTTACTACAGAATGGAAGCTTTCCTCTAGAATTTCCCTCTCACTGCAATAACAATTTCAAGCTCCTTAGAGGAAAGAAACATCAATCATCTGTGTTGCACCAGGTGGTGCTGGCTTATTACAATTCCAGTAAGAAAGGCACTCAGCCTATGTAAAGTTCTCTTAAAATGTTATTTATTTGAGCTAAGACTCTAAAGAAAAAGAAGACAGGATCAATAACCTTCTGTCCCTTCAGAGGCTGGGAGTCCCAAGCTGTGTGGAATTGAAAAGGACCCCAGCACACTGTGCAGATCCTATCCATGGAAGGTTACCTCAGTTTGAGCTCTTACAGGATCTTCTTACATCCAAAACCACTCTATACATCATTTATACTGATAAATTCAGCATTTTATACTGAATAAAAAGGATATTCACATGGGAATTTGCTGCTGAAGTTTCAGATAAAGCAAGTGGTGTCAACCAGGAGCTGCCTGCTAGTCCCTCAGTTAAAATCACCTGGCCAAGTTCACCCTGTAGTCAAGGGACATGGGCAGTGCAGCCCAGGCCTGCCTTAGCTGGGTGGCACATGGATTTCTACCTCCTTGGTGGACAATGACCTTCCAGTTAGGATCAGCATCCAGCATTTCAGTGGGATGTAAATTCTTTAGAGTTAATGGAGTTTAAATTACAGGGCTGTAAGAAAAGCCAGTTAAATTGCATACCTGTCAGCACCACGGTGTGTTCTCCACCACAAGCAACCTTATTAACCTTTTCCATAATTCCCAGTACAGGCTGTGGGACTCTATTGTTCTTCAGCTGTTCAGGGAATAATCCCAGTTTCCCATTCACAGGTTCTCCAAAAGTATAGAGCTCACCATCTCCTGTGAAAACACAGAACAGAGTATGGTTTCCAGCACACACTCAGGAGCGAGGATGAGTTGTCAAGACTGCTGCAGACACAAATTATAAAGACAGAAAAGTGTATGAACATTACAGGATAGCTGAACATATTTGTATAATGCCCAAACAGCTGTGAAAAGCACAGAATTCACAGAATGACTAGGCTGGAAGAGACCTTAAAGATCATTGAGTCCAACCCATGCCCTAACAGCTCAACTAAACATGGCACTGAGTGCCACATCCAATCTTTTTTT
>VXBC01001612.1:0-20638 GCA_013399945.1 Ploceus nigricollis | reverse complement strand
CTCATAGGGCTTGTGTTCCAAGCCCCTCATCCTCACTCTGCTTTGATGGGACACAAAGGTGCTAGATTTGAGTCCCCTGCAAATTCCAAATCACAATACATAGCCTGCAAGGAATGTAGCCACAGGAAAAACAAAACCATATACCTCCTGCTTCTGAGAGGTGGTAATTCTCTCTGTAATCAGTATTTAAGTCAACTGAAGAATTGCTTGTAAGAATCTGAACTGAAACAGAAAATAATTTTGCATGGAATTTTGATGGAAAATCAACCTGCTCAAGCAGGGTCATCCCTGAGCACATGGCACAGGATTGTGTCCAGACATTTCTGGAATATCTCCAGTGAGGGAGGCTCCACACCCTCTCTGGGTGTCTGTCCCAGTGCTTGGTCACTGCACAGTGAAGGAATTCTTCCTCATGTTCAGGTGGAACTTCCTGGCCATCAGTTCCTGCCCGTTCCTCCTGTCCCCATTGCTGGGACCACGGAGCAGAGCCTGGTCCATCCCCTGACCCTCCCTGCAGACACTGACAGACAGGGATCAGATCCCCCCTCAGCCTCATCTTCTCAAGGCTCTCTTACATTCTTCTACACCTCTTTTCTAAGAATTTTTTGCAGTCATTTCAATGACTGTGCTTTTTAAGAACCAACAAATTACCTCAGCTGCAAAAAAGTACATTTCATTAAATTTTAAACCTATGGACTGTGTTTAGGCTTCTCTGTTCAGTTTGAGTTCCTGTTTTAATTCTGATTTTGTTCTTATATCTATGTGCAGAAATACTCTGAACAGGCTGATCCTTTGCTGTTATTTGCATCAGCATCAATTTTCTGTTCTAAAATGGTAGCACAATTTAAAAGATAAAAATCAGCTGCAATATGAGGTTTTCCGTAACCAAAACATTCTGCTGACAAAAAGAGATTTTAAGCATTCTAAGTGGAAAGAAAAAAAAAAAGGCAACAAAAAGAATCCTGTATTTTTTGGAAGGTAAATATTTTTTCACTACTCTTAGATCAGCCATATATTTCTAAAAACAAGTTTTAAAAACCCCAAAAGCACTTGGGAGATAACTACTTATGCAGTTCTCTTTGAAGAGACCAGCAGTTATTTTTAAACACTATTGCACTGAAAAAATTAATCCAATCACTATCTAATTAAGAGGATTAGAGATTCAAATGGCCAAGCCTCCCAAACTCATCAAGTTTATTACATTTTTTCCACTTAATAATCCAGCTAACAAAGATAAAACCATTTACCAAAGCAATTTTTGAATACATTACACATCCCTTTTAGGCAAATAGTGGTCTAAAAACCATGAAAAATAGCAATCAAGCATGAACAGAACCCAGTCAAACCCAGATAAATTTTGAGTGCAGTATGTGTGCAGTACATCTGCATGCTGAGGACATGATGTACTGTGTGGAGTACACCTGAATTTTAGGGACACTCTGTTCACAACAAAACCTGGTTATTTAATTTGTTCCTCTCATATGAGTCACACTCTCACATGTTGAACTTTCCCTAATGTGATTTTCTGTATCACTAAACTTAAAATCACAGGAGCATATCAAGAAAATGGACAAGTGAATGGAAAATGTCCCTCAAAGGAAAATGTGCATTTGAGTGCATAGATAAGAGACTAGCTGGTGGCAAATGAGGGACAAAAATGAGTAGACAAAAGAACTGGATAACTCCAAGATTTCTTGAATAAATGAAGAAGAAAAAGAAAAGAAATATTTATTATTACCAAATTAGTTAAAAGTATCTCAAACACTAAAATTCAGAGCATGGAAGGGTTTGTGGAATGAATGATTCTTAAACCAGTCCTTAAAAATAATGACAAAATATATTAAAAGAAACAATTCAAGGAACCTGCAAAACTCTTTATGAAAAGACATCTTCTCAATAAGACTCTATCTTGGCCTTGATTACAGTTACAATTCAGGCAGGGGAAACACTAGAAGGGGTCTAATATATTCAATTCCTTTCTGTCTCCAGAAATCCAATTCTGCTGTAGAAACCAAAGCAGTGGTGAGATACGTCAGCTTTTCCTGCTCTCCATCTCCTGCAGTGGACAAATGAGCTGTACATGCCTGCCAAGCTTAATGCTTCCTGAAAAATTGTCCCCTCCTGAGTGTGTGATCACAGGAAGGTAAAGATCTGTATAAGTGCTCAAAATTGTTGCTACATTCTCCCAGCAGTTTATTTCTCTGTTGATTTGCTTGAGACATAACCCTAATACTGGGACACAATGTCCAAAGCCTGCAAAAAGGGAAGAAGGAAAACACACTGAAAAAATCCTGAAGAGAGCTGGAAGCTACAGAATAAGAACTTCTTTTCAGTGGAACTCTTTGACAAATGCAAAGGAGAGGGAAAGGGAGCAAATCATCTTTCAAGTATGAACTGAGTAATCAGACTAGTTCCTAATTTGCATATGGAATTGAGTTAGCCATTGCCTGTGCATGTGCCTAGTCTAAATTTCAGAAGTGGGTTTTTTTAATTTAAAATATTCAGGATTTATTCTGTTCTTCTATTCTACAACCACTTTGGCATCAGTGGAGTCCACGTGTACATGGCAGAATACAGGTGACACATGTTCAGCAGCTAAATTGTCTGCAAAGAAGGCCTTCTAGAAAGAAGGAAGAAGGCTGACATCATCTTTTTGGAACTGTAAGAGGCATTGCTCTTGTCTTTCTAGCAGTTAAACACCTTAAAGTTAAAAGTCTACAAAAAAACCCCTAAAACCCAGCAATGTCAAAAAAATAAAAACTTCATTTTAAAAGGAAAAAAAAAGCTGCAATCCATATTTCACCACTTTTTTATTCAATACTCTCTTATTAATGAACATCCTGCCCTGGAGAGGGCACTCTGTGTCCACACTATGTTTTCTAGTGTTCTCATGAGCCACCTTTTAGTTTTAACCCAGATATGCCTGGGTTCCCAACAGGTTTTTCAGCCAGCACACACCTTATGTCAAATGCAAACATATTAAGAAAGGGAGCCATATGGTGCCATGCTCATCAGTTCAGTCTGACAGCATTTACCAAGTCTTAAATCCTGCAAGTATGTTGCACTATTAGTGTACTGTTTGATGTCTAAAAATCAAAATGTGGTAATTCTATAGTATTCTAATAACTGGTAAGTAACACATCCTGTGACTATGGTATACTCAGAAAAAATGCATAAAGTTAATTTTTAAACACTGTAGATACACATTGACAGTAGTGCAACACAAAATTGATTCTGCAAAAGTACTTGGATGCCCAATACCAAATTTTTATGGTAGCTGAAGTATCAGTCAAATAAAACTGTTGGCAAGAGTCCAAAGGAAAGTAATAAAAAAATTTATGCTTTCACACAAAGAAGGCCATGTGTGTGTCAGTAGCTTTAGTGACTTAGACTGAATTCATGCAGGAGTTGCAGATATTAAGGCTGAAAATTAAGATTTTCCACCTCATACTCAGGCCTGTTTAAGCAGTAATAGGTTCACCAACTCCTCATTTTCACAGGTAATAACCAGTTCATTCTTCCTATCAATATTTTAAGAAGCTCCATTTTTCTTAACCAACTACAAGCTTAAGCCTTTTTTTCTTATCCCCTTCCATCAAAAGTTTCCACTTCCTTAGGGCACTTGGAAAACACACTGTTCTCTCTTTACTCTCAGATGTTTGTCCTCAACCCTTCTACTAATAAGAACTTTTGTGGCATTGTGCTGTGCTCCTGGACCTTCAGCCCTCGGCTCAAAGGCAGACATACACACATTACTACTACATCCTTGAAGCAAGTATCTTTTTTTTCCCCTCATTTATTCTGAGTCCAGGAAGCTGTATTTTTCTTAACAGGTGCTGAGGTCCTGATCAGTCCCAGACACTTAATTCATTTACTGTAATAAAGCATTTGTAATAAAAAGTTGCACACTACCAGCCTAACACCTAATTAATATTTGTCCACCGTAGCAAGCTCTCATTCTGTTAACAGCATGTTCTCAGAGAGCAGTAAAGGTATTGTATGTGGAAAAGTAACATTCATCAAGTGATCTGGGAAAGGTATCTGATGGAATAGCTCCTGGGTACCCATTAAAAGCTTTACAATCAAAACGATCGATCTTTTGAAATCTTTAATAACTCTAAGGGGACCAAACAGTAAAGTTTAATAATGTAAATCTATATGGCTGAGAGGAATTCATAGCTGCTCATACATAATGCCATCAATACCGGCTGATAATTCATCCATACTGACATTATTAAAAGATGAGTGGAATCTTCACTTTGGAAACCAATGGAGAGTTGGGAAGAGAGAGGTGGAAAGCAATAGGGAGGTGGTTTGGTTTGGAGATCAGACAACAGCTCACTGCAGCATTGCTTCTCCTCATATCATGTACTGCCAGTTTAACTGAGTTCAAAACTTAAAATTTAAGACCAAACAAATTTGTACAACAATCTTTTACTTCTAACAAGATTAATTTTTTCTCATAACAATAGCATCTCAGTTCAATATCGGTATTTCTAAAGAAGATAAAGTTTATTATTTGATTATCAAAACAAAAAAACCTCAAAAAAATTTGGATTTTTGAAACCATAGTTTTAATCCACAATATATGTATGCAATAACCTTATGAAAACAAACTGTGATAAGATACTTCATTCTTTCTAATACACTTTCTCACAACAATGTGCAAATGCAGAAAATTAACTGCAAGTTTTTTTTCTGTGTGATGCAAAACTACATAGGAGGCTTTCTGTCACATGGCAGTTTTTAACAACTGTAGGGTATCAAGTTTCAAACAACTATTTGAAAACCACTGTCTTGTCTCCACTAACCTCTATTCCCATTCTCTTACCTGTAATCAAGGCAGAATGATAATATCCACAGGATACAAAGGAAACAGGTTTTCCAATATCCACTTTGCAGGGGACACTGACAGAGGCTTCTCTGGCCAGGCCAATCTGACCTTCTGAATTATCACCCCACACAAAGAGCTGCCCATCCTCTAAAATGAAGACACAGTTAGTAAATAGATTTAAAACAAAAACTAATAAAAGTTTCTATTTATTGAAGAGTACTTCAGAAACTCTGTATATGATACTACTGAATGTCATGATCTCAAGGATATAAATGATAATTTAGCTCAATGCAAAAAGGAGTTGGAAATAAGAGGGTTTTCCTTAAGCTTTTCAAAAATGACCCAGAACACTTACACATCAACCAACATTAGGCCATAAATACCAGCAGAAAAAATACTGTGTAAAAAACATTCCTTCAGAAAGAGGAAGACTGAGTGAGACAATTCAGTTGCCAGAGGTCAGTATGTAAATATTACAGTGAATTTAAGGCATCTTCTCATTCCTAGGTGTAAGTCACCCCTTTCTCATTCTTCCAAACTTATTCTCTGTTCTGACTTTGGTAGGCTTCCCACTTATTCATGCCTTATCTTTCAGTTCTTATCACAGGCGGTTATATTGACCAGCTTCATTTTGCTCTCCTTAAATTACAACAGTAGATGTTCCAGCTTCTATTGAAACAAAGACCAATGGCAACAGTAAAACAAAAAAAAAAAGGCAGTGAACAACATGAAAAGTCTGTAGATTCTTCTAGAAGAGATAAAGTGTTCTCTATGCGTATTTCTTATTGGTGGGAAATAAGTTATGAATAAAAAAGTACCACCTACACTACTACTGAGGTGGTGTTAGGAGTTAAAATAATTCAAAATTGTCCTAAAAATCTAAAAAACTCAGGAGAATGTCAGCAATTGGCATTAAAAAAAAACAAAAACAAAAACAAAAAACAAACAAACAAACAAACAAACAAAACCACAAAAAACAAGCAGGCTAGCATCTCTCTCAAGTTCTGAAATTACAGCCTCAATAACTTACCCTAAACAGGTACAGAAAAAAACTGCTTTACAGCAAGACTTGAAAAATTGCATTATAGGGTAATAAAAGACCATCCATCCACTTTGTGACTGGAAGTATTATAACTGTGAGGATTTCAGCATGTTGTGATATATAATTGGTATAATTCTGCCACCTGAGAAACAGGTGAGAGGCTCAGCCTCTCCCAGAATTAGTAAGGAATGACACAGCTGTGCAGCCTGAACCAATGGACTCCAATAGCTGCAGTAAGAAGTGGAATTAGAGATGCTTAGTTTTCATAGGATTCATGTTTTGTAGCTGCTTTCCCTGGAAATAAACTGAAGATTTTTCTGCATTTGGAGGGTATTCATACCATTCCTCCTCTGTAAGCATTTCTACTAAACTTTCACAAAAACTCTAGGAAGTTAATGAGGCACACACCCCTTACCTGACTGTTAAATAGGCAATTGACTGTCAAAAAATGACTGTGGCTACCAAGGAAAGAAGACAGTGAGGATAGAAAATGCACCCACATATGCAGACAGAATGCTGGATTAAATGTCTTCCTGGAACCAGGCTGGACACACATAAATAGATTTTATTAGCATTTGTTCTCACCAGTTACTGCTGCTGAGGTGTATGATCCAGCTGATAGCTGCTTGATCTTGTGCTGGTTGGTGAAAAAGCTAATTAAATGAAACGTGGTCCTTTCCTCTGTGTCACCTAATCCCAACTGGCCTTCACTGTTACCTCCAGCAGCATAGACATTTCCTTTCTCTGCATACAGAAAAGCACAGGTAATACAGAGAAAGAAGAAACCAGAACAAATAACTTAATTTTCAATGGAAAAAACATCACAAAAACGTTAGGGTCTATTTCCCTGAAACACCCTCCAGCTGAAATTAGCAGTTTCTGTTGTAGCTAGCAAGGTTTTCCTGCACACCGAGCAGAACTTCCTAAAGACCTTATTGCATTTCCAACTGTTCTGGAGACTGATGTAAAAATAAATGTGATTGGAAGTTCTGTAAGAGCTCTGAGAAAATGACTACCAGTAGCCCTGGCAACCAGAAGCAGCTCCTTCCACAAATAATGTATATTTTGAGATAAAGAGGGAGGAAAAAGGTGCATGATGTCACACACAAGAAAAACTGAAGCTGTATTAGTATGTAAATTAAAGCAATTAATAATTTGATAGTTTTGAGTACTGTCAGTGAAATATATTTGTACTTTGTTTTTTATTAGAAATATTTTACTTACTTTAATATTTAAATAACTTCCAATTTAATTAACCTGGTATTTTTTTTGAAATCTTGAATTTAATGCTGATGACAGATATCTTCAACTTTAGAAAACTTTAAGATTTATACTTTTAATTTTAGTATGTTTCACATCTAAAGTGCTCATCTATGAAGAAACATACATCCTATTATTAACAGAAACCCAGACAGAAATGTGATAAATAAACAGACATATAATGGCCACAAATTATCTAGCCAGTGTGTACACCAAAGGTGACTAATATTTACCCTGTCCAGTCTTGCATACTTGATTTTTATTAATATGTTCTATTTTATTCTAACAATCTTATTTACAGTGTTCAGGGTCTCCACATATATAAACCTCCTAATAATCAAACAATCCTCTTTACAACATTACTGAAAGCTAAAGGATTGCAGCCACAGAGATGGCTATTCCATTACATAAATTACAGAAGCATGACAAGAACCTTCATAAATTCTCTGTATACTGTGTCTCTACAAATTTATTTTTAAGTTTAAATTTACAGTTTATTTATTTATAGCTTAATAAAGCAACTTGTCATTGAAATAGCAGACTATGTTGTGTAACCAAAAATGCAGGAAAATTTGAAGACTTGAAAACATTCAGTGCTATTATATTTATTCAAATACATAACTTCACACTAATAAAGATTATTTATCAAAGGTAAATTTCAGTACAGATGTATATAAAAATAACAATATATCTTTACAGGGCTTAAGGGAAATATTCATAATTGTTAACCACACCTCAAATGCCAGCAAGAAAATTTTCCATATGCCTAGTACTTGGAAACTACTATCTAACATTAGTTTATAAACGCATTTGCTCAGAATAGATGTTAAAATTCTAAAAAATTCTGAATTCTAAGAACTGGATGTCAAACCACTAAGTTTTAGAAGACTCATTTTTATTTTTTTTTCCTTCTTCAACACTTCTGGGGTTCCTAATGTAATTTTGCATGAAAGCAAAGGAAGAAATCCATCTTGAATATGTATGAAATTGAGGCTACATACCTGTGTAAACTAAAGTGTGGTTTCTTCCACAAACAGCAAGTTTTGGTTTTTCTGGTTTTAAAGCTAAGAATTAAAACCAAAGAGGAGAGAAAGTTATAAACAAGCTGATAGCTGGTTCAAAAACAAAATGTTCTATGCTCTAGAGGGAGCTCTGATTTCTTCTTTTCACATTTTTACAAACAGAATTATTACAAAATTCATTGCCCATTTGAATCTAGCACATGACTTATCAAATCAGTATTCCTCCAAGATAAGAAAATAGGTCAAACCTTAAAAACTTAAAACACTCAAGTTAACTTGATGATGGTTACTTCATCCCAGTGCCACAGTCCCTAGAATTTGCCATTTGCGGGATATGCCTCAAATATATTAAGCTGCAGGATAGAATTAATGATTTAAGCTGTCTTCAGTTTTCATTAACAGTGCTATTGTTAGACTCTCTTAGACCCTCTTAGACATTTTCCATTATCGTAAATCTTTGAAACCATCCTGTTCCTTTGTCTTACCATCCCTATCTCCCTTTGTTGTGCTCACATCCCTTTTCTGCTCTGTTCTGATCACTTCCTGATCACTGATCTTAATTGCCAAGGGCAGCCCTACCTGAACTAGTGCCTACATTTTTTGCATGTGTCATCCTGTCTCAGTTTCAGCTGAGTTACCACCGATGAGAGTGCCATGGCATGCACTTCTCTGCAGTCTGGTCACTTTGAAAGACTGGGAATGTATGTGAGGGGAGTCAGGAGTTATTTTGGTGGGAAAGAGAGAATACAGAGGTTCCTTTTCTTCTATGAAAAGTGAAATATAGAGGAAAAATGTCTCCATTTCTCCATTTCAGAAATAGAGAGGAAAAATGTCTCCCTGACTTTTCCATCCTTGCTCCAGTTACTGTTCATTGTCAACAAATTATCTTCTCTCAGTCATGTCCACGTACCCTGTACAATGCTCTAAAACAGGATTATTTTTACATAATAAATCTTTAATTGCTTTTCCACTGCACTAGTCCGTAACAAAGCCAACAACAATCATCCCTTTCACAAACCCTTTTTCAGCCCTTACAGATCATCTTTCATCAGCTCCTTAACATCCAGATTAAGATGTCTTCTACCAAGTCGCCAAACAAATCTATCAACTTAAGCATGAACTGCCCCTGGTCTGTCACACACACACAAACTTAATTTGTCCAAATTCAGGTTCTTACCTCTTCTATCCAACACCTACTACTACCATCAGGCTGGAACCATAACATTTCCAATGGTGGTTTCCTCCTACAATCTTTATATCCTAACACTCTTCAACTTTAGAGATGATCTTAATCAGCTCTTGAGAAGCCTGTGCTCCCTAAACTTCCTTCCACTTAGTCTAACCAATTGTATGTTATGAGATGTGCTATATTTACAATGTTGCTGGTGATTTTTCATAACCAATGTCGTTAATCTCTAACCAAGTCCCAAAAAATATTTTTTTCAGAAAACATGCAGACACAAGCATTTGGCTCCAAGCAGAAACTGAAAAGTGTCCTTGCAACCCCATTCCCAAAGCCAAGTGATGACCAAAAGCTAGTAAGAAAAGCTCCAGGAATTCCTCCTGCTCTCTACTGCCAAGAGAAAAAAGACCCCCCTTGTGACTTTTTTCAATGGATACCAGGTCTGGTTTGAATTGCTGTCATCTTCTCTTCATCTTTTATTCTCCATTGCAATTCAACAGAAAACCCAAAACTTGAAACCAAATCTGTTTAAGCCAAGGTAGGAATCAATCTTTCACATGGCTGACAGAATATGTGTACCTGACAGTAGCTGCATTCTCAATCTGAAAAGAGATGGAGGCAGGAGCAAATAAAGGACAGTAGAATAAACTAAATCAGGAAGAACAGAGTTTGAACAAGCAGGATAATTTGTTTTTAACAATAAGCTAACAGATCGATCTGCTGACAGAAAGAGTGAAGATAAACATTTAATAGTGAAAATAAATGTGTTAATGGGATAGATCTGACTTGACATAAGTAAAGGGATAAGGAAAAGTATTGACTCAGCTTTGTTTGACAAGATAAAAACAGCTAGGAAAGATCAAAAAGATCACAGTGCAATGGAAACATATTTTCCAACACGTAAAAGAATACAGGAATTTATTTTACTGCCTCATAAAAATGTATTAACATTTATGTCCCCTGAGGCATTTCTTACACTTGTTAAAAACATAGCAGTACTTGTGAAAAGTTTCTGATAGATTTTTTCATTTACAAAGTTGCTAAGAAAATAGTGATACAGAGGTTACACAATGCTGTTGGAACTATGGCTTCTAACACATAGACCATGCAGAGACCAAGCATCTGATTATGGTCTGCAGTAAAAAATGAAGATGTGGTTTGTCAAAAAAGGCAAGTACTGCATAAAGTCAGAGCCCTCAAAAACAACAGGATTCTATGTATCTGAAGTAATCCTCAGATGCAAAAGGACTCAGAATCTGAAGTAATAGAAAATCAATAAGGGATCCTTTTGAGCTATCTTCTTGATCTTGTGCAGTAATGTGCACATGTGATGAAGAATAATAAAGACTCAGTTATTTTGGAATTGCATCCTATGAAGTACCTTTTCACAAGGGTCTCTGTGGCAGGCACATTTTCTCACTCTCAGGAGTTTTTTATAGAGGAGCACAGAGAGAAGAAAGAGAAAACAATTTCTATTTTTGCTCTTTGTTTCTCCTATGTGGAATGTGTTTGAAGAATTGTTTACCTGGGGTGATTGCTTGATTGGATTCTGGTGAGGATTGTTTAGGACTGATAGCTAATGAGATCTAGGTGTGTCTAGACTCTCAGAGAGAAGGTCACAAGCTTGTTAGAGTTAGACATAGTAGTTAGAAGAGTAGGTATGTAGTTTTAGTATCTCCTTTAAAACAGTATATTAATGTATTATAGTATAGTTATAATAAAGAAATCATTCAGCCTTCTGAACTGGAGTCAGACATCATCATTTCTTCCCATCCTGGGTTCACCTGCATTTTTACAATAGGTCTGCTTACAAAAAGACAAAAAAAAAAAAAGAAAAAAATAAAAATCACACAAACCTTTAACACAGGTTGGTTTGCTGACAGTGTTCTTTGATCCTAGTCCTAACTGGCCCCAGTCGTTACTGCCGAACATGTATAGTTTACCTTTCCCTGAAAAAAAATCATAGACAGAATCCATACAAGTGTTTCAATACCTCATTGGAGACAAGATGGTCATTCACTCACAATGAACTTATTACTTCCTTTTCAATGTAAGGTTTAAGTTTAGGCAATTCAGTACATAAGTGTAAACAATAATTAATATCCTTGTGATTTTACAGTTCAAAAATAGTAATTGCATTGTTTAAGTAAGAAATCCCCAGCCAGAAGAAGAAACATCCTCATCTTTAATTACAGCACAGATGAAGTGCTCTTCAGAAAACAAGATGTACTTTTGGGCAGATCCTGCAGTTCAGAAACCATGGTATCTGTAAGTCCCCTTATAAAATAACAGCACATCTAACTGAGCACCCACATCGTTTACTCCAAAGACACGAATGAATAATGCAGCTATTTGATAAATACAAGTACAGATTTTAAATACTTGGCTTATTTGATTGTTTAGGGTGGGATATTTCTTTTACTGCTAAATGTCTTCTCTTAAAATTATTTACAAATATGCATTTCTATAAAATGTAGTTTCTGATAAATTTTCACAAACTGTATTAATTTGTTATTCTGCATATAAAGACAGATTGTATAAACCCACCACGCAGTCAGAGAGTTTTGTAAACCTAAATGCAAACATTAGCTTACAACTGTTCAACAGGGACAATGCTAGAATCACCTTTCAGAAATTCCTATGATGTGTCATTGGACTTGCATGTTTGACCATTGCAAACAATGAACTGTTACAATTCTGAACAACCAGTGCTTTTTCTGAGGATGGTATATGAACAGATGAAAATTTTGTCATCTGGGATGAAAATTAGCCAAAACTGACTACTGACAATACTTTAAAATGAACTCATTTAATTTCATTTTTTTAAACTATCACATCTTGTAAAGCTGTAAAGTTCCCACTGGAAAATAAAACCCTTGTTCCAACAGAAATCTTTGCAAAACAATAGGAAATGATTTAGCAAAAAACCCCACAACAAAACAACATCCTCTCCCCAAACTCCCATCCTTTCAAAACAATTAAAAGGACTTTGTTTACTTCTGAAGGTCTGCAGATCTTTGTGCATTAGACTCCATCATAATGTTGTCATCCTAAACAGAAATTTGGTCATAGAGCTTGTCACCCTCATCATTTACAATTACCACAACCACAGTCCATAATTGCAATTCCATATAATAATGCCAAAATAATATGGCTGTTCCCAGTGAAGGTTCTGATTGTGATTTACAGAGACTTTGGAACATAATATTGCAATATTTTAAATACTACCAAAAAAATCATATTCTAATAAAAATATCCATTCATTTTCTTAAATATAACCACATAGTTAAAAAGAAAAAAACCACACCAGTGCTTAACTATAACTAGTATCTAAAATCCTGATTGTTAGATTTTACAATTCTTGGCACATGGGACTATGTGTCAATATTATGTCTTTCCAAGAAAGCTGGAAGGGAAGAAAGACAGAGGTCAAATTCATGCTCACAATATTCTACTAACAGCATTTATATCTCCATCCTAATTTTGATAATGCAATCATGTCAAACACATGCAGAGCTGTCCCTGACAGCAAACACACCTTAACAGAAAGGATTTTTATCAGCAAATGACATCTATCCCATATTGGTATGGCTTCCTTGTATCCTTGCTTTACACTATCCAACTGCTTTTCTAAGACAGCAGTACTTTTGTGGGAGTATGATGCCAAGCTGCCCTAATTCAATTTGAGCACATTCTCTTTTATCCATGCAAAATTCAAACAAGGTCATGCTTTTCATCCTATAATCTGCTGGGTTTTATATCAGTCTTTAAATTCTCAGGCATTGCTTTGTAAGTCAAGGAGCTTAATAGATGAGAGGAATTTTTCCACATTCTTTTACAATTGAGTGACAGCCTTTTATAATTTCAGGTTTCCTAGGAGTATAACAGAAAATAAGAAATCTGGGAAGCAGTTAATTTGAAAAGAGAATGAGAATTTCTAGGCATTACAGAGGAACTTAAACAAATGCCTGTAATGAAGCAACGTTTCTCAGTCTGTACAGAAATCAAGTTTCAGAAGAGACATGATTCAATCTAAGCTGGCCAAGAAATCCAATATAATTTTGCATGCAAAAGGCACAATTCTCATAACTGCATACTGAGACATCCCAGCCATCACACAGATGCACTGAATCCAACAGCAAACAGGAAAGAATCAAATTTCAAAATTTCGTAAACTCAGATTGCTCTTGGTGTTTTTGCTCCCAATTTGGTGCCATCATCCAGATTGTGGCCACCCTCCATTGTGGAACGGCTGGCACAAGACAGGTCCAGCAAAGTAAGACTATGACTCTGGGCAGGAGGGAAACAACAGGATACAATGAAAAGGCCTACTCAGACTGTTTTCGTGATGAAAACACACTTCCAACAGCAGTCCCCACCTTTATCCTGATGCAAAACTGAAGTATTTCTCCCAAGGATGTGTTCCTTGGCAGGTACACCAGCAGATGTTTCACCAACAGCAATTCAGGGCTACCAGGGAAGCCACGAGACACTTCCATGTGTAACAACAGAGGTTTTGTGGGACACTTCAGTAAGAGATTGTCAACCACCTCATTTCTCATGAATAGTTGTTATCACAACTGTGATTCCTGGCAACCCCAACAGTCTTGTGCACTTCTGGTTCATGAAGTGCTTTTAAAGGCAATCATTGGGCAGCTGGGAAATATCAGCTGAAATCCCATGTGCTTTGTCATAGCAGGCAGCCAAGTACTCTAATCACCTATGTTTAAAGCTATGTTTTACATATCCCCCCCGCTTTTTTTTTTAATTATATGAGTGTGGGAGAGAAATAAGATGGGGAGGACAATGCACAGACCTTGAATATTTACTACAAGATCCTTCTGAGAAACTGTATCTGAATAAAACATAAAAGGTAGTATTTTGTACAGAGTAGCAAATGCCAAGGCACCACGATTATTTTTTTAATTATTTTTATTTGAGCTATTTAGTGAATAAATTATGTTAACAGTTGATTTAAAACTCATACAGAAGTCAAATAAATCCCAGGAAATAGGAGTGGCATCCGTTTTGTTAGACAAGTCATTATATTTTCAGAAACTTTATTGAGCAACAAGAACAGTCATGCTTAGGACATTTGGCATCACACAAGCAAAACCAGCACAGTACATTGCTTGTTCATATGTATGAACACAAATGTGTACTAATCTTTCTCATCCTCCCCTTGCAGTTGATGCAAAAGATATTGTGCCATGTTCTGATGACCTACTGGTAAGCAGAAAGAAGAAAACTGGTGACAAAACACCTGGAGGGCTTTCAAGATCTCTGTTGAAGGTTTAATGCCTTACAAAATCTGAAATTATGACTATACTATCTTCTTGTGGTTTCATATGCACCTCTTTTCACTCCCACTCTTACAATTGATACTTCTTTCTTTCCTTCTGTCTTCTTGTGTTGGGGGTTTCAATTCCATCCAGGGCACTGAGTTCAGAAAAGGTGTCTTCATTCACCAGCATTTTCCCCCTTGTGAACAGGATCAGTCTCTTTGATTAAATGTGGTTAAGCTGCCTAGGATACTCTAATCAAATAAACAATAAGATAGCTGTTGAGAGTTCTGTAGGAAACAAAATTCAATACACAGGCATTGGAAGGAGACTCTTAAAAGTATGCATATTCATACTTCTTCACACCAGCTCCCATGAGGATGAATTAATTGCTTTCCAAAGCCTGCAGTTATAGAATATGCAGGGAATGGACTATCAGTATTCCTGGGCCAAAAAATACAGAAATGAGGCACGAACCATTATGAAACATGTTACAAATGATGCTGGAATACATATTGCTCATGATTGCATTAAAGACCTAAAGAAGACCATTGCTTAAAAAAATTCCTGCTTGGACATTTTAAACAAGGGTTTGCCAATGGCAGATGGCAAAAGAATAAAGAAACACAAATTTCAAACCTAAACTTCCTGGAGAAGAAAATATTTCTTCAACTAGCTCAGCAAGCCAACTCAAAGTCAGCAAGTAATTATCACTGGTCCCATCAATTCCAACAAGCAGCCACTACATGTGAATAAAATTTTGGACTCTTAACTCCTGACCTAGAAAGGCAAAGTGTGACATCTGTCTGCCACAACTGCAGAGTCCTGATTGTCAGCTCATGCAAACTCCTGTTTCCAAAGGAGTGGTCAGCAAAGGATGAAGAGTTTTATATTTATTTTATACCTGTCTTTATAAAAGTCATATGCAAATATTGATGCTGGATTAGACGAAAGAAGTATTTGAAAGGTCCTGAATATTTTGTTTGAATGCTAAATATCAGTTCTTGTAAATTTTCTTCATTAGTATTCAGTCAAGATTTGGTGCTAGTTGTAGCCATCTCTCCTGCCCAAATCCAGCATTAAGGAATGATTTGTATCAGTTTGGGTGATTGTTTTATTTATGATTGTTGAGCCATGTTAACTGTAAAATTGATATATTTCTAAATTTTCATCTACCTCATATTCCTACTGTCCCCTACAAATATGCCTCCCACTCCCTCTTTCAAGGTGTAGGGGAAAAAAAGGAGGGTGGAAATTTTGTGTCCTGTAAATAAAGACTGAATGTAAAATGAAGCATGCATTAACACACACCTGCTTGAGCTACTTTTCCTTCCTTGGTGATGTTTGTCTTTTATCTCTTCCAGGCCAGGCTCAGCTGAAGAAGCTTCTGGTTTCCCACAAGGTCTGTACCCTTCTCAGTAAATTCATTATCAGCATGAGCTTCTGAACCATTTATTCCAGGTGTTACTGCAACTCAGAGTCATTCCCAAGGGCTGTATCATCCAATTCCATCTAACTGCAGAAATGTGAGGTGCACATGGGCATGCAGTGGTGTGAAGAACAAATGAGGAAGAAGAGCTTTTTCTTTCCCTTCTTCATTTTTTTGTATGACTCTTGGAGTTTCTCTACCTTTGCTTGCTGTTGATCCACACTTTACCCTCACTTTTGCCTTTACTTCACAATGACCCAGAAAACCTTTTGCTACCAAAGAAGTCTTTTTCTCATGCTTCTACAGTTCCTTGAGGGCAAAAGCTTTGAGGAAATAAAGATCTGATCATCTAGAAGCCTCCCTGGTGATGTACCTGCCCACTACAACAGCTAGGCCAAGCTACAGAGACACTTTTGAAACAAGCTGCATATACTAAAATAATGGAGAGAAGAAATGGTGCTGCATGAAAATCTCTGCAAGATGACTTCTTCAAAAGCTTTATCTAAGCGGTCACTATTACAGTGATGTGGGAATTAGGGGATTGTTGCTGACTGGGGTTAACAGTGCTGGCCTAGGCACACGCTGGGAGGCAATTTAAATTTACTGGTTTAAACACAGAACTATACCTGTGCTATTTCAAACTGGATGTGGGCATATAAAAGTATATGTTAAAAGAAAATGCAAAAGGAAAATGCCACAGTGCCCCAGGTTACATCAGGATTAATTTAACGCAACAGGTAATTTAATATTATTGGTTCAATCCAAGAAAAAGTGTCAAGCTTTGTTCAAAATAAACTATTAATGTATAATTCATCTGCCATGAAGTTAGGCTTGAAAAATTCATCGTGTAATTTCACCTCAGGGTGTTCTGCAGCCCATGAAATCTATAGTCTTTTTTATCTGGCCTGGAATAGTTCTTTCTAAAAATTCAGCATCTTCAGTGTTGTTTGTGAACATTGCAAGAAACCCTCAGGAAATTAGTAAGCACTGACCAATTGGATATTGATGAGCAATTACTACATTCTGATTTAAAAAGTCCTGAAAATACACATATCTTTTGTTTCAATAACAAAGTCTTATTATCTGTCAGCAGTTGATTGTCAATACAATCATCACACATGCTCATCCACAGAAGAGTAGTCCCTTCCATGTAAAATAAAATGAACAAATTCTTCAATGAGTATTGTTTCCATCATTTCAAAGAAAAGAAAAAAACATTAATAATGCTCTCTCTATTACACCAGAGTTTCTTTGAATGCTTTTTCCATTTATTTCTGATTTTTGTAGGATTTTCTGAAATCCTTTTTTGCTTGCTCTTTCAAGGGTTATTTTCATCTGACAGTTAACAGTAATTCCAAGCTTAATTTGAGAGACACAATTGTATTTATTGTTTCAAGGAGATTTCTAGTGAACTTGTGGTGTTCAGCAGTTACTGTTACTTCCATGATACAATAAATGTAACATACTAAATATTGTCAGATTCACGAGAAACATTCAGCCTGAACTCAGTTATGCTTAGTTTAAATCCTGTCATACACTCAGTTATTACAAACTTCCTCCAGACAGTTCTTGGGCATGTCCTGTGAAAACCTTGAGTGACCTCACACTAGCTCCAAAGGCATCCAACAGTTCCCACAAAGCAGTCCTCTCTCCTCTCCCCAGCCTCAATTAATGTATTACCTCACGATACAAGTAAGATTCCTAACTTTCAAAGCTGTCCAAATATATCACTTAATCATATAGGTCAGCTTCACTACAAGAAAGACATTGAGGGGCTGGAATGTGTCCACAGAAGAGTCTGGAGCACAAGTCCTGTCAGGTAAGCTGTGGAAGAAAAGGGGGTTCAGAGAAGACTTTATCACCCTACAACTTCCTGAAAGGACATTGTAGCCAGGTGGGGTTTGGCCTCTTCTCCCAGGTAAAAGGCAAGAGGATGAGAAGAAATGGCCTCAAGCTGTGCCAGAGAAGGTTTAGATCAGATACTGGGAAAAATTTCTTCATGGAACATGATGCCCAGGGAAGTGGCTGAGTCACCATCCCTGAAGCTGTTTAAAAGATGTATAGATGTGGCACTTGGGGACATGGTTTGGTGGTGAACTTGGCAGTGGTGGCTTAATGGTTGGACTCGATAATCTTAAAGGTTTCTCCCGACCTAAACAATTCTGATTCTATATCCTCCATTTCCAATACTGACCTGTAATAATAGCTGTATGTTCATCTCCACATGATATAAGTACAGGCTTGTCATTTTTGAACCAGAACTTGCTAGGAACGTCTTCTGCAAATTTGCTTTTCCCAAATGTGAAAACAGCACCTGAGTCTGAAACACAAAAAGATGTCAATTTTAGCAAAAGCAAATTTTGCCTCACATATTTTGAAACAGACATGTTCTATCAATTCAGTGGCACATTTTATTTTCTTATCTTTCTCTTCTTTCTTCCCTCAGCCTTCAAAACGTGGGTTGGCAAAACTCTCATTTCACCCAAACAAACAAACCCAAACAAACTCTCATTTCTCCCAAAAGAGAGAACTTTCCTGTATGAGTAGCAGAGCACTGGAACAGGCTGCCCAGAGAAGCTGTGGAGTCTCCATCTCTGGAGATATTCAAAACCTTCCTGGACACAATCCTGTGCAACCTCCTCTGGGTGAATCTGCTTTAGCAAGGAGGTTGGAGCAGATGGTCTCCAGAGATTTCTTCCAACCATTCTGTGATTCAGTGATAACACCATGATCTAAAAAATCCAAACAAAACCACCCCAAAATAAAGTCCAAGCAGCTCTTCAGGCTTTGCAGTCCGCCTGGTTTCCCAATTCTTCACACTCTCAAAAGTGTTAGCAACATAGTTTCAAAATACAGAATGTTAACTATGTGTTCAGCTTTGGTTAAGCATGTGGTTTGACAGAAAATACTAATTCTACAGAAAAATAATAAATAAATGAACTTACAAGTTAAATAATTAGTCAAAATTCTTGCAGACAATGTCAGCTCAGATATAAAAGCTCAATTAGACCTCCTATTTTAAAATGTCAAAGCCTGTGCTATAAAACACAGATTTTTTTTAAAAACAAAACCAAGAATAAACCAAACCTTTTCCTTGTAAATTTTGTTAGCATCTAACGCATGTTAGGAAATACACACAATAACAGTAGACTGTTTCTGAAAATTATATTGAGACATCTTAGTGCATTTACTTTCAATGAAAACAATCTCATCAACAATATGCACCCCAGCTCCAAAACCTATAAGTTCTTTCTTCAAGTGTATATTTGACTTGCATTTAAAATAATTATTTCATGCAAAAGCTTCCCCTATTTCCAAAGATGTTATTTTATGTATCAGATGGAGCAGACCTGTATAAATTGTACTTATTACCTCACTAGATGTGTTTTTCACTTTCACTTGCTCAACAAGCTTTGTGCAGACAAACTCAAGCCTTTTTAAAGAAAGAGTTGGGTTTTTTTCTTATTTTACCTAGACACACCTACAACTCCAGAGAAGCTAAACACCATCTGAAAACTCTGTTTGAAGTTTTCATCTCCAGCCACACAGCCATGCACTTCTGAACCTTCTCAGCAATCTCTTTGGCAGGTAGAGAGCTCTCTGGTTTATTTATTTTCCCTTCAGAAGGGTTAACATGAAAACATTTTATGTTCTTTATTCAATGTATACAAAAAGCCGATACATTTTCCAATGCCTTTTGTATCACAACATTTCACAACTGGACACAACTACTGTGCCCGGTTCTGGGCTCCTCAGTACAAGTGAGACGTGGAGCTCACAAAGTGGGTCCGGGGGGGGGCAACAAGGATGTTTGGGGGACTGGAGCATCTCTCTTATGAGGAAAGGCTGAGAGATTTGGGCCCGTTCAGCCTCGAGAAGAGACGGTTTACAGGGAACCTTACTAATGTTTATAAATATCTAAACCCAGAGGATGCCAAGGAGATGCAGCCAGGCTCTGCCCGGTGGTGCTGAGCAATAGGGCAAGAGGCAATGGGCAGAAACTGATGCTCGGGAAGTTCCACCTGAACAAAAGGAAGAAATTCTTTTCTGTGCAGTGACCACATGCGGTGTGGAGTCTCACTGGACATACCCCAGAACCGTCTGGATACAATCCTGGGCTATGTGCTGTGGGAGGACTCTGCCTGAGGAGAGAGGTGGGACCAGACAGCCCGCGGCGGTCCCCTCCAGCCTGACCCATTCTGTGCTTCAGCGCTGCCATCAGTTTGGAAACTGAATCCCAACTACTGGGTAAATTAAATCCCACAGGACGTACACGAGGCGTTTGTTATCCCGGTAACGAGCCAACGTTTGAACATCACCCTGGGCCAAACCGCGACACAAACTAATCATTAATGCTCCGAATGAACCGCGCCCCCCCGAGTGCCCGGCGCTGCCCCCCGCCCCTGCCGCTGCCGGGGCTGCCCCGTCCGAGCTCTGACGGCAGCGGACGCGTTTCTCCCCGGACGCCGCGAGGCACCGGCCCGGCGCGGGGCCTGGAGCCGGGGGAGACCTGCGGGGGTGAGGCGGGCAGGGGCCGGCACAGGCAGACGCACTTTCCCCCCAGGTGCTTCGAGGAGCGGCCGCAC
>VXBC01001607.1:2384-12990 GCA_013399945.1 Ploceus nigricollis | reverse complement strand
GTCCCCCCGCCCTGTGGGACCCCTCAGGAGGAGAAGCAGAGCCCGCAGCACTCCATGCAGATCTCCAGGCAGTCGGCGGACTCGCAGCAGGCGTCGATGATGCCGCAGTCCATGTCGCAGGGCAGGTCGCAGTCCGCGCACTCGCCCGAGTTGCAGCAGCAGCAGCAGATGCAGGAGTCCTCGGAGGTGCAGGAGCCGCAGGTGGCACAGTCCAGCATGATGTTGCAGAGGGTCAGGAACTCGCAGAAGAGGCAGGAGAGGATGCAGTGGACGCAGCAATCTGGGGAGGAACGCGCGGGTGAGACGGCGCCCGGCACGGGGGGTGCTGGGGGAGCACCACGAGGGTGGAAATCCTCCCTCAGGAATTCATGGAAGGGAGGGGAAAAGGGGTCGGGAGGCAGCCACTGCCCCAGGGGTCTCCCTCAACACTCAGCCCTCAAGAGAGACCAATTTTGGAGGACAGGAGATGGGCAGCTCAGCACCCACCCTATAGAGGCTGCCAGGAAGGTCCAGGGGTCCCGCTGGGCTTGGAGGTGCCACCAAGAGATCCCGAGGGATGAGGGGACTGAGGGCATGGAGGTGCCACCAAGAGATCCCAAGGGATGAGGGGACTGAGAGCTTGGAGGGTGCCACCAAGAGATCCCAAGGGATGAGGGGACAGAGGGCTTGGACATGCCACCCAAGAGATCCCAAGGGATGAGGGGCCTGAGGGCATGGAGGTGCCACCAAGAGATCCCAAGGGATGAGGGGACTGAGAGCTTGGAGGGTGCCACCAAGAGATCCCAAGGGATGAGGGGCCCTCGGAGAAGGGCTGGAAAGGGACCCCCAGGGTTCAGCCAGTACCTTCCTGCGCCTCAATGGGGATGTGGGAAGAGGGTGACTTGGAGCTGCCCTTGCTCTTCTTGCTGCTCTGGCTGTTGATGGAGTGGTGTGGCTGCAGCTTTCGGTGCGGTTTCTGCGCGCTGGGTGTGGCCCGGCAGATCCCGTTCCCCGCCTCCCCGTTGGCACCGCCCGGCCCCGGCCCCCGGCCCGCGCCGTTGGGCAGCAGCTGCGTGCAGGGCCCGGGGGGCTGCGGGGGTGGCCGCACCTGGGGCTGGCCTGGAGGGGAGAGCAGCGTGTTACCCCCCCTGCCCTCTCCGCCGGGAGAAAGGCGTGCCCAGACCCCGGAGGAAAACGGGAATCTGGTCCCCAGCTGGACACGGGGTGATGCTGGTGGATGGATGGTCCAAGAGGAGGGAGATGGAAGAGGAGATGTGGAAAAGGTGGCTGGAGGGAAGGAGGCAAAGGCTCCAGAGAGAGGAAGGGATGGAAAAACCCCAGGAAATGATTTGTCATGAAGGATGTGCTGAAACTCATCAGAGGACCTGAAGGAGGAGATGTCCCTGCACGGCCAGGAGGGATGAAGCCACCGAGGCTGCTGGACAGAGCTCCTGGGTGTCCCCAGTGCCCTCTGTAAAGCCAGAGGAGATGAGGCACCACTGCAGAGCCAGCCTGCTCCTCTCCCCGGCCCTGCAGGAACCGGCCACTTCCTTGAGGTCTCCGCAACCTCTGGCTGAACTTCTCTGCAGGAGGAGGAAAATAACTCAGTGCTGTGGCTGTGCCTCCCTCCAGCCTCTCCTGCTGCAGCCCTGTCCTGCCAGCAGGCTGCCAGAGCCAGAGGGGTGGCTCAGCCCCTCGCTCTGCCCGCTGTGCCCACGCTGCCTCCTCATCCTCATCTGGGAACCAGCACGAGGCTCCAGCACCCACCATCCTCCTCAGTAATGCCATAAATAAAATAAACCAAAATCCTCTCTGGTGGTGCTTCGGCCAAACTTTGCTTTTCCTCTCCCATGGCCGTAAACAAGGGATGATTCAGGGGAGAGGCTCGAGGGCAAAGGCACCTCTTGGCACCAGGGAACAGGAGCTGCTTTCTGTGCAGGGCATGGGGGGACACGGGTGGAGCGGGCACAGGCGGTCCTTGTCCTGCATCCACGAAAAAAAACCAGATGGAAGGTGAAAATAAAGTGGGTGGAAGGTGAAAATGAAATAGATGGAAGGTGAAAGACACAAGTGGATGGTCCCAGTGCTTGGTTGGACCAGGCTGAGCTGGGTTTGGGCCGCAGAGGGAGGTTAAACTGGGAGATTGGTGTTTGACACCCACTGGGAAGGGAACTTAAAATAACCAGAGCTGAACGGGAAGAGTGGGCTGAGAGCAGGAGAGGTGGGAGACTGGGGAGACAGAAAACAGGTCTTGGATAGAACAGGGATTGTCTCCCCTTCTAAAAAACCTCATGGAGTGCTCACTTCCCGTGTGCCCTCATCCAGTGCCCTCTCCTGCCTCAAGTGTGCACCGAGATGGCACCGAGGTGACCACGGTGCCCAGAGCTGTGGCAGGAAGGGGCTGAGGCTGCAGGGAGCTGGGCAGGGGCTGAGCCAAGAGGGACCCAGCAGCAGCTCAGCAGCCTGGGACGGCAGCTGGATTCTCTGGGACTGCAGCAGGATGCACTTGGCGCTCCCCACTTCGCTGCATTCCTCAGATTAAACTGTTTGTAAATCAGAATCACGCTCTGGCTCCGGCGAGGGGCAGCCAAAGGCAGCCAGGAATCCCCCCCTCAAAGTTAGGGAAAATAGCTTCCATTTTTTCAGGACAGCCTTTAAGACACGAGGCCAAAGCTCTGCTGAAAGAGGCACCTTCAGCTCCCCCCAGTAATGTGGGAGTCTGGGCAGGAGTGGGGGGACCAGGCCTGGAAAAGAGGATTTTGGGGGAAACTGCCTGTTTCTTCAATAACCAAAAACCTCCTGGATGCTCACTGTGGGTTTCCCACCAAGGTGATGCTCCTGGATCCCCTCAGGCTGTCCCAGGGCAGCATCACCGGGGTCCCCCTGCTGGGACCCTCCCCGAGCCACTGCCAGGGCTTGGAATATTGTGGCCACCTGGGTCTGCTGCTCCTGCCTGAGCTCAACACACAGAATTCCAAACCTGCAATCCCAATGTTCCAAAACGCTGCAAAACTGGATTTGGGCACCAGTGCTGAGCCTCGGAGGGGCCAATCCTGGCACAGGTGGGCAAAGACGTGACCCTGCACTGACAGCCCCTCCTGCCCGCTCCCTCCTGAGCCTGCACGAGCCAGGCTGGCACGGGAATGCCACCATCCCACGGGAGAGCCTAAATGTGTTCCTGAGGGCCCGCCAAAAGGGGAATAACCCCCCAAAAACCAATGGTGACCCCCCCCAAGAGCAGCACAGTGAGGAGTGGGGACACCAGAGGTGCTGCTGCTCATTTCCCAGCGAGGNCCGGCCCAGCTCGCAGATGCTGCGCGAGGGCTCTGCCGCAGGAAACGTGCGCTCTCCCCGCTGCAGCGCCCGCTTTTCCCCGTCCTGTCCCCTGCCCTGCCCGCTCTCCGGAGGGGCAGCCCCGCTCCCAGCCGCCCTCATCCCGCTGGGGAGCTTCCATCCACTTTACACCCCTCGGAAGGGGAAGCTGCACGCCGGCATCCAGCAGAAAGGGAATGGCAGCCTGGGAGAGAAACCCTGGGATCCGGGCTGGCGGCCAGGGAGGGATGGACGGCTCCAGGAGAGCCTCCCACATCTGCCAGCCCCGATCTCCCAGCCCTGCACCGGGCAGCGGAGCAAGGGCACCCCAGCCCTGCCGCACCCCCGGCCTCTCTCACCGCGGGGGCACCGGGAGCAGATTTTGGGAGGCGCTGCCGGGCCCCGCCACCGCCCGCAGCAAGAGCAGCTCGGGGCGGACAGCCGGGCCCGGGCAGGCTCGGCACCGGCCTCACCCTTGCCCTGGACTCGCCAGGGCGAGAGCTGGCCCAGAGGGACGCGGCTCCCTCTGCTCCTGCAGAGCACCCGGCCCCCGGCTGTGGCACGGGGACATCGCGGGGCTGTGGCACGGGGACATCCTGGGGCTGTGACACAGGGACATCGCGGGGCTGTGCCCATGAAAATAACCCATGGTTGTGGCACAGGGACAACCCGAGGCTGTGCCCCTGGAAATAACCCGGGGCTGTGGCACTGGGACATCGCAGGGCTGTGGCATGGGGACATCGCGGGGCTGTGCCCATGGAAATACCCCACATCTGTGCCCACAGGGACATCCCGGGCCGTGCTCACGAGAACGTTCTTTGCGGGTCTCCTCTCTCCACTGGGGTTTGGGGGATGCTCCTTTCCCAGGCAGGCTCATCCCTGTTCCCACCACGGCACCCCAGAGCACCCCAACCCTTCCCAAAGCAGCTCCAGCTGCCCCCGCTCCGCTCCGAGGGCACCGGGAGCCACCCCGGGTGCCGCCCTTCACTTTCGCCTCCCCAGGTGACTCAGGCTCACTTCGAGCTTTGATGTGGGGAGGAACAAAGCGAGGAGGAGCCGGGTTCCCACCTCTGCCCTGCTTTTTGATGGGGCAGCAGCCCAGGGCACGGCCCCGGCGGCGCCCGGAGCTGCCACCGAGGGAAACACTCACATGTCACAGCTTGGGGAGCGCCGCAGAGCTCGGCCCGGGGGCCTTTCGTCAGCACTGCCGAGGATTTGTCATCTTCCAGAGCTTTCTCCTTCTTCGGCACCGCGGGGCGGGCGGGGGACCGGGGCTCCGCCGCTGGGATGTGCCTCGGGGCGGGCAGCGAGGGCTCAGCCACCTCTGCAAGAGAAACGGGGTGAGAGCTGAGCCCCGGCGCCAGCCGAACTCCCGGCCCGGCCCCAGACGCTGCCCAGGGCTCGGCTCAGGAGGTTTGGGCTCCCTGCGGCACACGGAGCTGGGGCACCACGCGGGACTCGGGCACCGGGGCTGCATCACTCCGCAGCTGCTCACCCCGCTGCAGCGCCATCCCAAAAAACCCTCCCGAGCTCTCACATTCCTTCTCCAAAAAGCCAAAGGATCTGGTTACACTCAGCAGCTCAAGCTGGATTTTTCATCCCCCTTCCCATGAAAGAGCCACTGTCTTCCCTGCGGGAGCTGGCTGCCACCTTCCCTCATCCTCCTGCGCTCCGGAGCAGCAGCAACCCCTGCAGGACCCCTCGATGGGGCGAGAAAAAACTGCAAGCAGCTGAGTTCCTCCCCACGGGAGAAATCCCGGTGCTCAACACCCCCCTGCAGGAAGCCAGGAGGAGGCAGGACCACCTTCAGCGCTGCTGGGAGCTGGCTGCTCCATCCCGTGGGGAATTTGGGGTGCCCGGGGGGGGCTCGGTGCCATGCCACACCTCCCCAGCCCCCTCCCCGCCTCCCCATCCCTCTGCCCATCCCCTGGAATAGCAACTCTTGCACAACAGGGGCTGGAACGCACTTTATATAAAACTAAATTATAGGCTGGGCAGAGGGAGGGAGAGCAGAGAGCCATAATTGCCCTGGCTGGAACAGGAGTCCTGCAAGGAGCCAGGGAGGGGATGGGAGGGGAGGGGGGAAAGAGGCCTGGGACGCTTCATTATCCTCGATAAAACCAGGGTGCCACACACCAGAGCCGAGGAGGGAAGGAGGGGATCATTAAATGTCAATACAGATAATTAAAAGGAGCATAACGAGGGAAGTTGGGGGGTTCCAGCTGCACCCCGGGATCAGCAGGAGCCTGGAAATGCTGCAGCCGGTCTGGAGTGATGCTGCTCTGCTCCCAGCCCAACAACACCCTCCAAAGTCATCCACGTGCCTCAGTTTCCCTTCTCTGCCCTCTGCAGGGTGCAGATCCAGCCTGGGGTGCTGGAGCTCCTGAGACAGGGAGATTTTTGGGAAGGAAAACTGATCCCAGCACAGAGCTCACAGCTCTCACAGGTGAGGCGATTCTGGGGCTCAACCAAGGGAAGGAAACCCAGCAGCCCCAGCTGGATTTTGCACCACAGGCTCCAAATCCCAGTGGAGTGTGAGCACGTGAGCCAGAGATGGGGGAAAAGCCATTCCCGTGCCTCTGGAAAGCCAGGAGCAAAATGGAGAGGTGAGGAGAGCAGGCTGTCATCTCCCCGTGGGTGCAGAGGTGTGGGGCTGAATTCCACCCACACATTGCTGCCTGCACAGCCTCTGTCACGGCCCAGCCTGGACTGGCCCGGGTCAGCCCTGATCCAGAGCCAGACAGGAAATCCTGATGGATGAGTGTGGGAAATGGAGGATGAGGATGATTGCCCTGGCCAGGAAGGGTCTGGGGGTGCAGGAGTTTTGGGGGAAAGGCAGAGATGTCCCATGACAGAGATGAGGAGCTCTGAGTGGAGCCAGAGGTGTCCAGGGCAGGGCACAGAGGGTGAAGCTCCCACAGGGTCCCTGAGCTCTGGTTTCTGCTGTGAGATGTCCTGAGTGTGCTCAGGACTTAAAACACCCCCAGGGCTGCCCAAAACAGCCACATCACCCCCCAGCTCCCCTTCCCTGCGGGTCAGTGATTGGGAAAAAGGGCTGGAAAATCAGGTGCAGCAGCAGGAGAAGGGCTGGCACAGGGAGAGCTCAGCACATCCCTGTCCCTGCCCCTCTGTGCTGCCTCCAGAGCACCCCTTGCCCTCTCTGTGCCCGTTCCTGGGGACAAGGACAGTCTGGAGCCCTGTGGGACAGCAGCAGCCCTGGCTGGGTGGATCCACAGGGGTATCCAGGGTGCTGCTCCAGCTGGGATGGAGCCCAGGCTCGTCCCTGCCGTGTCCACTTCACACTTGTAATTACCCTGCACGAGGGCTCAGCACAACCACAGCCACCAGAGAGGAAGGTGGCAATTAAATTAACTCCCCCGGGAACAAGCTGGCCAGGAGAGGGACAAAAATAGACAGGAATGAAGTTTGGGTGAGCTGATCCTGCCCTGTCTCGCATCCTGGCTGCTGCAGGGAATGTGGGGATGGGGCTGACCCCCAGCTCCACCTGGGAATGGGGTGGGAAAGGACCCAGGGAGGGGCTGGAGAAGCTGGACAGGCTCAGCACAGACCCCACAGGGTCCTGTCCCACAGCTCCCTGAACCTTGGGATCCACAGAGGGAATGTTCAGGGAAATGCAGAGGGAATAATGCCCTGGGAAGTGCAGAGAGAATGCCCTGGGAAGTGCAGAGGGAATGCCAAGGGAAATGCAGAGGGAATGTCCTGGGAAGTGCAGAGGGAATGCCCTGGGAAATGCAGAGGGAATGCCAGGGGAAGTGCAGAGGGAATGCCCTGGGAAATGCTCGAGCAGCAGCTCCCAAAATGCCCCCAAGAAGAGGCAGCAGCTCTGCTGGCACAGGAGGAGGTGAACAAACCCTTCCATCACCGGCACAGGCTCATCCCACAGCTCCCTCTCCTCCCTTAAATTCCCCAATCCCCTGCCAAGCTGAGCTCCCCTGGATCCCTTCTCCCTGCTGCCCCCAGACCAGGACCAGGCCTGATCTGAACCCATCAGGTTTAAAACCAACCACGAGCCCGGGCCACACCCTAAGGCAAGGCAGCCCTTGGGATGGGACACCTCTCACTTTCCCCCAAAACTCCTGCACCCCAGACCCTTCCTGGCCAGGGCAAATCCTCCTCAGAGCCTGGGATGAATCCAATCTCTGCTCCCTGGGAGCAGCACAAGGGAGATGTGGAGGTGCCATGGGAGAGCAGCTCAGATCTCTGATTTTTGGGAACAGAGGCATTCAAAAACAATAACTTCAGCTCCAATAAATCACAGCACTGCCCCAAGGTACCAGAGATCAGCAAAGTGATAGATGTGGAGCTGCTTTCCCTTGCCAAGCCCGGGACATGCACATGGAGCTGGTTTTCTGATTGTTCTCCCCGGTCCCAAAGTCCAAATCCATCTGTCACGGAAGTCCTGAGACATCAGCGAGCTCCAAAATCCATCAGGGGGGTGGGAAAACAGGAGAGGAGAGATGCAAAGAAGCTGGGAGGTTTCATGGCTGGACCTGAGGATCCCATAAAATTCCTGCAAAGTCCAAAGTACCCTCTGGGCACGCAGGGAGGCCCTGGGGGATGCAGGAGCTTCTGGGGCCACCCCAGTGGGAAAGTGCTTTGTGAATTCCTGATGAGCTGAGCTCAGCATTCCCAAAGAGCTGGGCAAACAAAAGGCAGGAGCAGCATCCTGGAGGGACGCTGGGATGAGGCAGAGCTTCCCCAGCAGCACAAACAGCAGGCACAGCACAGCCACAGCTCCCACAAACCTGTGGGTTCCCCTCTCCCAGCTTGCCCACACCCCCAGAGGATGTGGGAAGAGGCAAAGCTGGAGCTGTGGTTTGGGGTCCAAGCCAGCCAGGGTGTCCTGTGTCTCTGCTCAGCATTCCTGGGCTGTGGCTGATGATCCTGGGGTCTCATCTCTCTGTCCTTCTTTGGCTCCCAGAGAAGGAATTTGGGGCAGGAGAGGGATGGACACACCCATCAACAGCCCAGCACCGGGCTGGGAGCTCTCCACTCTCCTTTTCATGCAGATAAAACCAGCCTGGGATCTCTCCTGGCCCATCCAGGGCCTGCCTGACCTGTTCCAGGGATATTCCAGGGATATTTCAAATTTCCAGTGCAGAAGAGGCAGCACCAGAGCAAATCCTTCCCAGCCAGGTGGGAGCAGAGGGAAGCAAAATCCTGGTTTGAAAGTTTGCTTGGCTGGGAGAAATCCCAATGTCTTATTTACTTTTAGTCTGAAATTAATGCACCAAGGCTGCCTCAGATTCTGGGATAGGCAGGGAAAGGAAAAGAAGGGTGGGAAGGGAGGAGATGCCCAAAGCATGGCCCAGACAGATCCAGCACAGCTTTGCTTCCCACCTGGAAAAGCTTTGGCCTCACCTGGGCAAAGCTTTGGATAAACAGGAGCAATGAGGAATCCAGTCAAAAACAAAGTGGTTTCTGTGAGAAGCGACTTCCTAAATGCACAAAAAGCAAAACAAAGCCAAAAAAAAAACAAAACCCCACAAAAACCCCAAACAGCTCAGCAGGCTGGGAGTTGTTGTTATTTGTTATTTATAGAATTTGGGTGGGAAGGGAGGGAGGAATTTTGGGGCCAGACAGGCCAGGACCAGCATCCCTCCAGTCCATCCCCTGCTGGGAGTTTGACCTCGGTGACAAAACCTCAATTCCAGGTCGGTGTCCCCACAAACCCCATCCCCCCAAGGTCCTCGTGGCTCCACCTGAAATCCACAGGGGGTTTCAGGGCAGACAAAACATAAATAAAACAAAACCAGCACCTCTGACCCTGCGGCAGTTTGGGAGGAATTATTCCTTAAGCAGCAAGAATGGATTTAATGTAAATATATTTACATTTTGTAGGTATTAAGGCACCATTCCAGTGTGGGGCTGCAAGGGAAGGAGGAATCTTTTAGCCTGGAAAAGGGAAAAAAGGGACAACAAAACTTCCCAGGACACAAAGCTGGGAAGGACCAGGTTCCTTTCCTCATCTCCCAGCACCATTTTTATCCCAAAAACAACATAAAGCATCCCAAACACGCTGTGGGGACAGAAAATGGAGGGGAAAAAACGGGAAAACAACAGGGAAAAGACCCAGACTGGGATTGAACTCGAGTTTTTGGAGCACCTGGGGCAGGAAAACTCCCCAAAAGATGGAAAATCTGGGGAATTTCCATCCCAAAAACAACATAAAGCATCCCAAACACGCTGCGGGGACAGAAAATGGGGGGAAAAATGGGAAAACAACGGAAAAACAACAGGGAAAAGATCCAGATTGGGATTGAATTGGAGTTTTTGGAGCACCTGGGGCAGGAAAACTTCCCAAAAGATGGAAAATCTGGGGAATTTCCATCCCAAAAACAACATAAAACATCCCAAACACACTGTGGGGACAGAGAATGGGGGAAAAAATGGGAAAACAACAGGGAAAAGACCCAGACTGGGATTGAACTCGAGTTTTTGGAGCACCTGGGGCAGGAAAACTTCCCAAAAGATGGAAAATCTGGGGAATGAGGGGAGGAAGGACACAGGAGGAAATCCTGGGTGTCCTTAAGGAAAAGCAATTATCCCTGAAGGCTGGAAAGCAGCAGAGGCGAGGCCGATCAGATCCAAGGAGATTCTGGGAATTACAGAGCAGGGAGAAATTATGGAGGGAGTAATTAAGGCCCAAGCCAGGCTGGTAATTGGGTAACCTTGGGGGTTAAACCAGCACAGGTCCTGCCAGGGAAAATTTGTGTCTTCCCAACCTAAATCCTTAAAAAAAAAAAAAAGTTAATTGAGGAGGGGATCAACGGGAGCTGCTCAATAATCTGCATTTCTCCAGCCCCTTTCATCCCAGCAGAGATTGAAACCATCACACCTTCCCTGAGCTCCAGGGATTTTCCTTAAAAAACTGCCTGGGTTGGTGGGGAAACTGAGGCACGAAAATGGGATTTTTTTTTTTTTTTTTTCCCCCCAAAAAAATATCCCGGGGGGATGGGGCCCAAAACTTCTCAGTGCTGGGGTTTCTCCCATGGCCAGATCCCAAAGCAGATTCCAAAAATGGGGCACGGGGAGGGATTTTGGGGCTATCCTGGGGGTGCTGGTGCCCATCCCACAGCAGGGGGAACTCCAGGCATGGAAAAATCTGGAAAAAATCACCAGAACGCCAGCAAATACCCCGAGGAGAGCTTGGGTTTCTGCAGCTCCCAGGCAGGAGCTTTCCAAGGAAATTCAATCAGGATCTGGAGCAGGAGTGACACAGCCCCAAGGCCCAGCTTTGTTTTGCTCAAACCCAGAAACTTTGAAAAAAGCCAAAAATCTGCTTTTTTTTTTT
>VXBC01001606.1:8660-20685 GCA_013399945.1 Ploceus nigricollis | reverse complement strand
CCAGGATCCCTGTGCAGTGGATCCCTGGATGCCTGAGCTGTGGATCCCACAATCCCTCTGCTGTAGATCCCAGGATCCCAGTGCTGTGGATCCCATGATCCCTGTGCCATAGATCCCAGGATCCCTGTGCAGTGGATCCCTGGATGCCTGAGCTGTGGATCCCACAATCCCTCTGCTGTAGATCCCAGGATCCCAGTGCTGTGGATCCCATGATCCCTGTGCCATAGATCCCAGGATCCCTGTGCAGTGGATCCCAGGATCCCTGTGCCCTGGATCCCTGTGCCCTGGATCCCAGGATCCCTGTGCTGTGGATCCCATGATCCCTGTGCTGTGGATCCCACGATCCCTGTGCTGTGGATTCCAGGATGCCGTTCCCGTGTGTCCGGGCAGGACGTGCCGGGCTGTGCCGTGGGTGTGTCATTAACCGCAGCCACCGGCGGCCGCCGCGCTTGGGAGCTCATTAGAGACTCCTTAAACATCCGTAAAAATTGCTCTCATTAATTGCTTCGCCCTCCTTCCATCCCCACCCCTGCGGGAGGGGCTTTGGGATGGATTTTCCAGCCCCTTTCTTGGGTGGGGGTCGTGGATGAGCAGCTCCAGGGGCTGGATCCATCCCGGGCCCTCCCACTCCGCTGCATCCCTTAAGGACATGATGTGACACCGGGATGTCGTGACAGGTGACATCCCGAACCCTGCAGGGATGTGAGCCCATCCCCAGACTGGGGAAACTGGGATTTCCCCCCCAGAACTGGTTTTCCTGCTGGCACGGCTTTGCCAGCTGGGTGACGGGTGCTGTCCCAGCCCACCCCCTCATGGATACACCCACGGGAGGGATGAGGTTTTCCAGATGAAAATATTTAGGGAAAAGCCAGCCCAGCAGCACCAAGGCAGGACCCCACTAATGAGGGTGCTGTTAATTGGGAGCCCTCACCCCATGTATAATTCAAGGCCCTTTGTTAGGGCCAGGTTTGCTTTGTCTGGGAAGTGCCACCGACCCACGGGACCCTGAGCCACAGAGCTCCTTCTGGGGGGAGGGGTTGGATCAAAAATAATTAGGGCCTGGGGCTGCTGTGAGGTGGGGGATGGGGTTGTTAGCAGGGTTGGGGTCATTAGTGGGGTCAGCAGCCCCCTCATGGAGGAGAGGATGGGGCAGGGGACATGGGGACAGCCCAGGGCACCATTTCCCATGGAAGGAGCCACAGGGACCCCAAAAAGTGGTGGGAGCATCAGTTCAGTGTCCAGGCCATGGGTGCTGCTGGGCTGGGACTTGCCCCCACATTTTGAGGTGGAAATCCTCGTTCTTGCTGTGGGTGCACCCAAAAGTTTGGGTCTGGGGCCTGTGGGCACCAAAGTTGGGGGCAGCACCCATGTCTTGGATGGATGATGGAGAGGAACTGCACCAATGGGGCATAAACCAGCCCCAAATGGGTGAGGGCATCCCTAAATACAGCTCCTAAATCCTGTATCCTAAATACACCAGAGGCCCAGGTAGACACCCCAAAGTCACCCCAGACACCCTCAGCTCCCGGTGGCTCTGGACCAGGATCAGCCCCAGGCTGGGCCCAGGGGCAGCAGCCTGAAACCAGGTGGCATGCAGCCCTGGGAGGGCTGGGAATGGGACAGGGACATCCTGGCCCCCAGAGGGACTCTCCACAGGCCACCACCCCAAACTGCTGAGCTTTAGGGGGGAAAAAGATCTAAAAAATAGAAATAAAACTTTTAATAACCCACTCCCTGTGGGTGTTTCTTGGTCACAGCAGCACCAGGCTGTGCTGCTAAATGGAATCCCTGGGGGAGCCAGCAAATCCAAGACACAAGGCAAATTCCCAGGAGGGAACAAAACAGGGAATAAAACACAGCCCTGAAATTCCCATCACTCCAGACTGTGCCCCGTGTCCCTCCCAGGGGGATGGGGGGACATCCCAGGAGCACAGGGTGACCCCAGGCAGTGGCAAGGCTGGGAGCTGCAGGGGATTGAGGCACAGCCAGGGTGGGCACAGGGACCCCCAGCCCCTGGGGACTCCCACGCCCGGTCCCAACCCCCAGCATCATCCCCTGGATGTCCCCTGGTGGCATCCACGGCCCCAGGGCTGCCCATCACCCACTCAATGGTCATGAGATGCCACCATCCTACAGGTGCCATCCCCCAGCCCCGAGCACCCTCAGACCCCCCCAGCTGCTCTGTGACCAGCCCAGCGGTCCCCACAGGGCCACGGGGACTCGGTGCCAGCCCTGTGCCAGCCCTGTGCCACCCATGCCGGTGCCAGGGCTCTGACTGTGGCCCCGCTCCCCGGGCCGGGGGAGAGCGGTGCCGGATGCTGCAGGAAGGGCCAGGGAAGGACGGAGCCGCCCGGGAGCTGCCGGGGGATGGGCAAGCGGCCGGGGACGGGCTGGAAGGGGCAGCACAGCAGGGGGCAGCAGGGGACAGCAGGGGACAGGAGCTGAGGGGGTCCCGCAGGCACAGATGGAGATGCCAGGTGTCCCCAGGGTGGGTGAGAGGGACGGGGCTGGCTCCTGAGCCAAAACAGGGCAGGGAAAAGCAGAGAAAACACAAATCTGAGCCTGCAAAGGTTTGTGCAAAGCTGCCGACCCCGGGCCCGGCTGCTGCACCCACGGGTGGGACCTGGGTCCTTTTCTGGGGGTGGGGGACACAAATCAGGGCAGGGGGACCCAGCTGGACCCCACAGCCACGGCTGTCACCACTCCTGAGATCCAGTGGGATGGAGAGGATGGAACAAGGACTCTCAGTGTGACACTCGCAGGCAGTGCCTGAGCCCCACCATTAATCCGAGCTGTGCCTGCACGGAATTAGAGCACGGGCAGGGCTTCCCTGGGGCTCCCATGAGCTTCAGCATTCCAAGAACCCTCTAGTCCCACCCGGAGCACCCTTCACTCATCCCAAGTACCCTTTGCTCCCACTCCGAGCACCCTTCACTCTGACCCCAAACACCCTCCATTCCCACCCAGCCACCTCCAGCACCCTCCACTCTGACCCCAAGCACCCTCCATTCCCACCTCAAGCACCCTGAGCATTCCTGATTCCCACCTGAGCATCCTCCCCATGACCCAGCACCCTCCACTCCCACACTCCCACCCCAGGCACCCTCAGCTCCCACCCTGAGCTTCCTCCCCTCCCCTGGGACATTTCCCACTCGGGTTTGTACCCGGGAGTCCCTGTGGGGTGGCACGAGTGTGCCCAGGGGGAGTGGCACCGTTCCAGTGACATTCCCACAGCTCCCGCAGCCCCAATTCCCAAACTGGGGCAGTCACTGAGGCCACCCCCGGCCCTTTGCTTTCCCAAATCCCACCCACCAAAGGTTCCACATCTTCCTGCCCCGGCACGAGCCCAGGGGAGGCGAATCCGCCCTGCTCGAGCTCCTCTCGGCTCCCGGTGCCACATTCCCGGGGTTCCCAGGACACACCTCCGCGCTGGGAAAGGGCCTCGCTATCGATCCGGCCGTGGGAAGAGACCAGAGTGCCCCAGGGTGCTAATTAGCCCTAATCAAGGTAATTAGCCTGAGAGCCGAGCAGCAGGGCAGCCCCGAGCGTGTCTGTGTCCCCTGTGTCTGACAGCGCAGCTGTGACCCCGGCCAGCAGAGCTGGTGTGGGCAGGGAGGGTGATGAGGGTGACAGGACACAGCCAGCGCCGGTGGCTTTGCAGTGTCATTGTCACCGCCAGCCCCTGGGTACCCCAGGACCTCCCCCAGGGGCACAGGTGCCCTCTGCCAGGACAGAGCCAGGAGGTGGCACCAGGGGGTGAGAAATCCCCTCTGGGATTCCCAGCCCGTCCTGCCGGCCCAGCTCAGCTCAGGGATCCCCCTGTGCTCACCCGGGTACCCCAAACCCCCGTGCCCTCCTGCCTCCCTCCCTCCCTGCCAGCTCCTGCTTCCCGGCCCCTGGAACTGCCGGGATGTGCTGAGCCCCGCTCCCTGCAGGCCCCAGGAGCTGATCCCTGAGGGTGAGCAGGGAACCAGCACCCAGGCAGCTCCCACAGCACCCCCACCTTCCACACCCACTAAATAATGTGACCCCATGGGGACAGAGGGGGACACATCCTGTCCCGCTGCTCCCAAGCGCCACTTGGGCATCGTTTTTTCCTCCCCAAAATCTCCTTCTACCACAGATGTCACCCAAAGGAGGGGGAATTTCCCCCAAGCACATGGGAGCTGTTATTAATCTTATTAAAAACCTCTCGGGGTTTAATGTCCTGGTTAAACACAGCCTGGACTGCTCCCTGCCCGCTTTGCATTCCCACTTTTCCAGCTCGTTCCGTCTGTATTTTGGAAATTGAAATAAATAGCTGCTTTCAAATGGGGGAAAGGAAAAAAAATCGGTGCCAAGGGGGCCATTCTGAGCTGCTCCAAGCATCCCCCAGGATTTGGGAAGAATCTTCTCTCCCTACTCAACCCCCAGTGTTCATCAATTGCAGCCACACTGCCCCGGCTGCGGTGGGGACAGGGACATCCCGGGGCATTCCGGGAGGAGGAGGGATGGGGACACAGCCTGGAGCACCGGGATGGGGTGGGAAGGTTCCCACCCGCCGGCACTGCTCACCCAGCCAGCAGTGCTGGATACACAACGTCCTGCACCCCACGGCAGGCTGCTCAAACACGCAGGACGTGAGGGGTTTGTGGGCTTTGCATCCCTGCCCCTTTCCCAAGGGACAGGATACCCCCGGGCGATGGCTGCAGCACCCCGAGGGGGAGGCGATGCCAGCAGGATCCCGTTCCCGCGGCGATGTGCAGTGGGACACAGAGCCTTTCCCAGCCCCGGGAGCAGGCACGGGGCTGGGAGGATGTCCTGGCACCCCCCCAGCGTTCCCCCGAATGCCCAACCCACCCCTGTGCCAACCTCTGTGGGCAGGGCTGGGAGCTCGAAGCTGGGTCTGTATCCCAGAGGGGATCTGAGTTTCCCTTTGGGAACTGAATCCCTCCACAGTGAGTTTTGGGCTGGAGGAGCCCCAAACCCTCTTCCAGGGCTTCCCTGGGGTTTCTCTCTGGAGGAACTGAGCAGAGAGTAGCCAAGAGCACCACTGCAGAAGGAAAAAGTGGTGGGAGCTGATGCCTCAGGTTCAGCTTTTCTATTTTTCACATTCTGTGCTGCTTTAGTGAGTGGGTCTGGGCTTCACATTATGGGATGGTGAGCTCTGTGCACAGAGCAGGGAGACAAAACAATTCCTGCTCCAGCTGGGCACCAAGGACAAATGATCCAAATCTCAGCCCAGGAGCACAAACAACGTGGGCTGGAGAGAGCAAAACAAGCAGGATGGGACTGCATGGGCTAAAGCTGGAACTGGACAATGAACTCCAAGGTGCAAATGGAGCAGAACTGATCACAGTGAGAGCCCCCGGGAGCGGCCGTGCATTTTGGGACCGTTTTGGTTCATCTTGGGTGCAGCCCTGGCTGGGCTCTTGTGCTGCCCAAGGTGCATCCATTGAGGAGATCTTTTGAATAAATCCCTGCTTTATTCTTTATTCTAAAGAATATTCTTTATTCGTCAGCCTTCCCAGGGCATCAGAGCCATCAGTGCTTGGGGCAGGGAGAGCATTCTGTGAATAAACATCATGAGGAGTTCACGAGGTGCTCCTGGATCCTCCAGCAGCAAATCCCCAAACAAGCCCAAACTCTCTGCTGGAATAATAACCCAGGGTGCTCAGCACCCCCAAATGCTGCCACTGTGTGGGGATGTCCCTGTTGTCCTTCCAAACATGGCCCCAAGCCTGGGGCAAGCACTGGCCAAAGGCAGCAGGGAAAGGCCAACACACCCAGAGCTCATTTCTGGCCGTGGTTAATCACTTCAGGGCTGAAAAAAACACTTTTCTCCCCAAAACCCTCTTGCTTTGCCTCATTTCTCCTGCATTAAGAGCTGTTGGGACTGGGAATCTCTTCCGCCTCCCCATCTTGGTTGGATATTGGGGAAACANCAAACCATTTCAGGGTTCTGTGATCTTCCCTCAGAGCAGCCACAGACCCTGAGCCTCTCCAGACGCTGTTTTGCCACATCTCCCATCCTCGGCTTCCTCTTCCCAGCCCCCTCCCGATGGCTTGGCAATGGATTTTGGGATGGGACACGCCCCTGCCCCATGGGCTGCCCGGGATGCACTGCCAGGGGGACTCTCCCGTGCCAGGCTGTGCTCACCCCCATCCCCTCATCCCACACCTTTTCTCCAGTGCTGATATTATTCCTTCTCCTCTTTCTGCCTAGTCCTGAAACGAGCACCATTGATTTTTCATAGCACTAATTTTTTTCCTAACAGAAGCCACCGGGGATTAAATCAAATTCCTTATCAGCATCCAGACCATTGCTGGGGCAGCTCAGCCCCTTCCAGCAGCCAAACCTGGGAGCTCAAGAAGAAACAAGAGCCAGGCTTGGCTGGGCAAGACACATTTCCCAGCTCTCCATGAGCCCCCCTGCTTTAGGCTTTTCTGCTCGCATCAACCTTTCCTTCCTGGGCTCTGACGGCTCCGCTGTCGGGCCAGGCTGGTTTCAGCCTCATCCTCTTTATTTTCTCTACAACCCAGCCCTCTGAGACATTTATTTTCCAGTCCCCCTCGCTCCCAGCTCTGTTAAGAACCGCCATGAATGATTTAGGGAGTTCTTCAGACGGCCTCGTTAATCCTCTTGGGTGCACATTAGCTGGTCCTGCAAATTTAGACGTACGGCACTTTAATCGCGGTTTTAATTGCGAGCTGTGAGGCTCTGCCTTCCCAAACACACGTCAATAAACCTTTACAGCCCTGCCTGGAATGTGGATGTGCCGGAGGATGCTCACCCGCACGGAGGTCTGCGCTGGCTGATGCCTCTCCACGGCCACCCACAGCCTCGGTCCCTGCGCGGCTCTCGGAGCGCTCACCCGGGGAGGTGACAGGTTGGGGTGGGGTTTTCAGGCTTTTAAAACACATTTCCCACCCTGGGGCCGACTCTGGATCCTCTGGATCCCTGGAGGATCCTCATCCCTCCATGCCGGCACCCGTGACCCCACAGAGCCGCAGGTATCAGCACCCCCACCACGCCCGCCCCACGGAGAGGGGATCTGGGGGGGCTCGGGGAAGTGAGGGACTCCCCTCGCCATCCCCGCGCTCCTGCCAGCCCCCCATTTCCATGGCAACCATGCAAATGGGAAAGCTTTCCATAATCTTTAGGGAGCGGAGCGGAGCAGTACAAACAGTGGCGGCAGTAGATTACAAGCCCATTATGAACAGTCGCACCTTCTGAGCGCTGGTAATTACACCTAATTGTGCATTTAATTGTGTAATTGAAAACCTCCATCCCGAGTTCAGCCCGGGCTCCTTTTCCCCTTTCCGGGCGGAGGGATGCGGCCGGGAGCGACCCCGGCCCCGCGGTGCCCGGACCATCCCCGCGGCGAGCACCCGGAGCCGTGCGAGGACAAAAGATGCCGGCAGATGTGGGAGGAGGGTGGTTCCCACCGCTGGTGGCCAAACCCAGGGAAATCAGAGCAGGAAAAGAGGACGGGAGGGCCACGGAGCCCCCAGGGGTGCGGAGGGGTCCCGCTGTCGCACAGGGATGACACCCAGGGATGAAGGATCATCCTCTCCCTTCACCCATCCCTCGTTAAGCCGAGCTCCTGATCCTTCTCCGGCCTTGGAGCCGGGGTCACATCCCAGCGGCTCCCGGTGCCCTGCGCAGACCCCGCGGCTCGGGGAGAAGATGGGATGGACCCGCGGCCCCGCTCCTGCGCCCAGCCCGCAGGGACCGGGTATGCCAGCGCCGCTCTGGCGTGGCACCGCATCGCATGGCATGGCATGGCATGTCACCGTGTGCCACCCACGGCCCCGCACCGCACCCCGCCAGCCTGGCAGGCTCCGGCAGGCGGGAGGTGCCAACCCAGCTCTGCTTTTCCAACCAATTAAAGGAGAAGGAGAGAAACAAAGAAGGAAAGGAGAGCCCGGTTGGAAACGGCTCCCGGCTCTGCCAGGCGGAGGTGGGGCACGGAGCGTCCCTGTCCCCACCCAGCTGCGGGGCTGAGCGGCCGCACGGAGGGGCCGTGGGATCGCCAGTTTGGGATGGAGAAGGAGCCAGCTCGAGGAAAACCAAACTGCACCAGCGCCTGAGCGCGGCCGCGGGGCACAGCGGGGTGGCCAAGGGACATGTGACAGCAGCTGCACAGAGCCGGCCTGACAGCTGCCAGCAGTGCAGATATCCCGATATCCTGATGTCCTGATATCCTGATATCCTGGTGTCCTGATATGTCCCCATATCCCGATATCCTGATGTCCTGATACCCTAATGTCCCGATATCCCGATATCCTGATATCCCGATATCCCTATGTCCTGATATCCCAATGTCCCGATGTCCCAATATCCTGATAGCCTGATATCTTGATATCCCGATGTCCTGATGTCCCAATATCCTGATATCCCCATGTCCCAATATCCTGATGTCCCGATGTCCCAATATCTCGATATCCCAATGTCCTGATATCTCAATATTCCCATGTCCCTATGTCCCAATGTCCCGATATCCCAATGTCCCGATATCCCAATATCCTGATAGTCTGATATCCCGATATCTTGATGTCCCAATGTCCCGATATCCTGATATTCCGATATCTCGATATCCCAATGTCCTGACATCCTGATATCCCAATGTCCCGATATCCTGATATCCCAGTGTCCCGATATCCTGATATCCCGATATCTCGATGTCCTGATGTCCCAATATCCCAATATCCTGATATCCCAATACCCCAATATCGCAATGTCCCGATGTCCTGATATCCCAATATCCCGATATCCCGATGTCCCAATATCCCGATGTCCCGATGTTCCGTATCACTGTCACAGGGCTGGCCCGGCCCCGGGCAGCAGCCCAGCTGTCCCAGCAGCACGAGGCTGCAGAGTTGACAGATGCTGTGGCCTGTGGCTCTCACAGCCCGAGCAGGGCAGCGCCACCTCAGGTCCCTGCCCCACCCGACCCCTCAGCAGCTCCCATGAGGGTGAATCCCCAGCAGCGGGGCACAGGGACGGGCTGGTGCTCCCAGCTGGTGGGAAAACCAGCAAAACCCCGGAGTTTGGTTTTATCCCACCTCAGTTTCACAAACATCTGCTGGTGGCCCCTCCGGGGCGGGGCATGGCCGGTGGGGGTTTGGCAAGTGGATTTTTTCAGGGAAAAACCATAAATGGAGGCAAAATCTGGCATGTGCTGCTTGTCCCCAGGACTGGGGTCAGCCAGCACTCGCAGCACGGCCTCGCCAGGGGTGAAGGAGCTTGGGGGATGTTTGAATGCTCCAAAGCAGCTCCTGTGGTGTCATGGCCCAAAAACCAGTTTCCCAAACTGGTTCAGGTGTGGGTTGGAGCAGGCAGGGCTCTGCAGGGCCCCTCTGGATCAGGAACCTTGTGCCCAGTGGGTGCCAGCTGCACCTGGGGGCACCCAGAGCATCCCTGGGACCAGGGGGGCAAGGGAGCAGGACATGAATATTGGGAAACCAGGTGGGGTGTGAAAGGTGCCCAGGAGGTGACAGTGGCACACAGGGAGCCATGGGAAGCTGCCTGGGCTGGGCAGGGAGGACCAGCCAGAAATGGTGGCATCACCTCAGGATGTCACCACGCTGTTTAAGGGACACCAGGGCCCAGGCTGGCCGGGGGGGGCTCAGCTGAGCCGTGCCCTCCCTGGGCAGCCCCGCTCGTGGCACGAGCTGGTCCTGCAGCCCCACACACCCCAGTGCAGCCCCAGCCCCCATGACTGGGCACACTGGGAGCACTGGGAGCTGTCCCCACCCACAGAGCAGAGGACCCAGGACAGGTGTCAGGGCCACCTGGGTGGGGGGACGTGAGTGCCATCCCCATGTCAGGGGTGAAGCAGAGGAGGGGAGCAGGGATGGGGTCAGGGATCATCCCAGCTCCCTGAGGCTCCATCCCAAACCTCAGCTCTGCCTGGTCCAGGTGCCGTGTCACCTCAGGGTGGCCTTGGTCACCCCAGGGGACACCTGGGTGGCACTGCCACCTCCAGTGTCCTGGGGCTGGCTCAGCACAAGGCCATGGGTGGGCACCCAGACCCTTCACCCTGGGATGAGGAGCTGAGGGTTGGGGGCATCTCCCCATGGCAGGGTGGAAGCTGCTGCCTCCAAAACCAGGAAGGAGCTCTGGAGAGCGTCCCAAAGGATGAGCTGGTTCAGGGTGAGCCTGGAGCGGGAAGGGAAAGGTCCCTGGTAAGGGACTGGAGCCTTTGGGGATGCCAACAGCACCAGGACACACGGGGGGAAGGTGAAGGGGACTGCCTGACCCCAATTAGCAGCACAAAGTTCTGCTGGGTGTGAGCAGGAGCTGCCCTCCCAGCCCAGGAGCTCACACCTAGTCAGCCTTCCCGAAATGAACAGATTCACATCTCTCAGATCGGGAATATCTCGGGGAATAATCACCAACAAACCTGCCTGGGAGCGGAATGGTGAAAAGGAATGTGACCAAAAGCCAGGAAACTCCTGCACACCTGGAAAAGCCCCGCTGGATTCATCCTGGATCAGGTGAGCGAAACACCAAGCGAGACTTCACAGCCCAAAGCGAGAGGACAGCTGGGGACACGGAGGCCATTCTCGCTGGGAATGGGGGGACTCCAGCCTGGGAATGATCCCACTGTGCCTCTGCTGCCCAGGGCTGAGCACTGGCTTCAAAGCTTCCCCATCCCCCCAGCAACACCTCGGGTACCCCCATCCAAGAGTGGGGACCTGTCCCCACCCGCTGCCTTCTGGAGGATGAAGAATGAACAGGAGCTGGGAAGAAAGTGCCTGTCAGCAGGATGCCACCATCATCTCCAGAGGGCTCTGGAGCCCGTTTCCATCGCCGCGTCCATCCATCCATCACCTCCCGTCCCCGGGGACACCGCGAGCTGACCCCACAGATTTCAGCAGTCCCTCCCTGCTCTCCTCGCCGTGACGAGCCCGGCACGGCCGCGGGGGCAAGTTGGAGGCTGCTGATTCTCCATTAACGCACCACCCTGCCGGGATAATTAATCGCAACCTCGCCGGCGCTGGTTTGAGCAGAAACCCCCCGGATCCCCCCCGCGCTCCCTTCGCCGGCTCCTCGGGCAGAGCCTGATGAAGATTGATTCGCGGGCGGCGGCAAGCGCGGCGCCGAATTGCCACGAAACGCTACAATTGAAACCCTACAATCCCGTGAAAATCAACGCTCTCCTTTCTCCTCGCCGCCACAGCCCGGTGTCCCCCCGCCGCGGGCAGGTGGGTCCCGCTCAGGAGCAGGAGAGTTTCCAAAGTGCTGCCAGCGGCTCCAAGTTTCCCTCTCGCCCCGACTCAGGGGACCAGCACCCCGAGACGCGTCCGTGGAGTCAGCAGAATGGGAAACCGCGGGAGGGAGTGAACTCGGAGGGAAGAGATTGCAGTTGGGAACAAAGCTCACACCTGCTGGAGACGCAACCTCGGGCACTGACAGCGCAGGGAAGGGGTCCCCATCCACCTCCCCGGCCAGCGCTGGCTTGAGGCAGGAGATGAGGGTAGCATTGCCTGTCTTTTAGATCAGCATTTTTTCTTTTCTGTGGCTTTTTTTGGGGTGATGGTGAGGCATCCCCAGCTGGTCCCAACACAAGGTCACCGCCGAGGCGGCGTGGGGAGCGGTGACAGGCGGCATCTCGCACAAAGCACCCCCGGCATGCCGATGAGCCTTACCAGCTGCAGGCAGCAGAATCCCACCAGCGTGCATCGCCCGTTGCATCTCCCCATGGCTCCCCAGCCGGATCCTCGGGGCTCCCTCACCGTGGCCTCGCTCCGCCGCCGCGCTCCAGCTCCTCACCAGCCGCCCCTTGGCCACCCGGGGAGGGTCACGGGGGGCTCCAGCACCATGTCCTGNTGTTAGTGTTCGTTTTTCGCCTCCGGAGCCAGGTGCGGCTGGGTGAGACCCCGGGAAGGGCTGCGAGATGCTCCCCCCGTATCCCCCCCGCATCCCCCGGCCCTGCGGCCCTTGGGCGGCGCCTGGACCCGCCGCACAGGGACCCCGCCACCTCCCCTGGGGTGGCCATGTCCGCGCAGCAGCTGGGCTTGCGGGGAGGACAGATGG
>VXBC01001586.1:6931-17956 GCA_013399945.1 Ploceus nigricollis | reverse complement strand
CCAAAGACATTTTCCAACCGCCTTGAAGGCATTCTCAAATATTCCTTCCTATTTTAAGTGATTTTTTTGGGATACTTTTTTGACTTTCATGGAAGAGCATCACCTTAATATGGCTCAGGAAGCAGTGACCTTGAGGAGTGGCCATATTATTAAATCTGGAGGTGTCTTTCGGTGGCAAACTATTAATATTTAAATCCAGCAACACTTTGCAAATTGAAAACATTAATGAGTGTTTATGAAGTGCTTTGGTATTCAACATTCGGAGGAAGCCTGAGCATCCTGCTTGCTCATTATTACGCTTATTTTGTATTCAAATTAATGCCAGAAATTAGGTGAAGGTCACCCAAGGAGCTCTGCTGTAAACTCCAGAGTTCCTCCCTATCGCACCTTGTACATGTGGTGATTCTTTGTGGAAAAAATACCAGCAGGGTTCTTTTAGTTTTCATTTAATGCTCTTTTAGTGCTAATCCGGATCATTTCTTTATTTCCAGATCAAGTTGAGGCTCGAATTCTCCACTTTGTTGTGCTGAACTGGGGTCAAACCCTCCAGTGAATGACACTGCAAAAAATGCAGTTGGATTTTTGTGAAAAACATTCTTCCTGCTCCTGCAGAAGCATGGCTTTGATTCAGGAGCATCTTGGAATTAAGATTTATATATAGTTCTGTTCCTTTTTCCTGAAGTTGATGAAGTTTAATGTAAAATCCCTACATTTACATTTCCTTTAAATAAAACCCTGTAGTGCACCTTTCTACTGAACACAAATACTTTCAAACATGGGAAAGTTTTTCCTTTTTTACTGAAAATTTCTCTCTCTCCAATGACTTGAGAAATCAGAAAACAGCTTTCCTATAATCCAAAAAATAATTTCGGATTTGACAACAGAGGCAATAAAATGGTATCAGGAATGTTGCTGGCCCAGAAAATGTTAAGATGAAAGAAACCTGTAATATATGGGACATATGGGAACACACTAATAATCCCAAACAATGAGGAAAATTACGTTAATTGAAGATATGACGTGTACAGGCAAATTTGCTTGTCAACCAGTAGGGCTCCAAATCTTTTGAATCCACAGGGCGTCTGAGATAAGCCAGGAGGGCAAACCTGGAGTATAAAAAGGGCTCGGAGCTCAGGGCTCCTCATCAGCTCTCCTGCCTTCTCCTCCCAGTGAACTTGGTAAGCTTTTCCTCCTTTCTCCCCCTGGACTGAGAATTTTCCTTTCAGAATTTTGGCTGGGGTTGTGGCTCCTCTGAACTGTCAGGTTTTGCTGTTCCTTTTACCTGGGCTTGCTGGGTTCAAGTTTTAAAGCTGCAGGTGGAACTTTCCTGGTCCTGTTGGTACCTGGGTTCCCTGATATGGGATTTTTAGGACAGCTGAGGTAGGAAAGGGCTTCCCCACCATGACTCTTGGTAGGTTTTTTCTTAAATCTCCAATTTTAAGTGGGATTTTCTGTCTGGCTGGCTGCACAGATGTTCTCATGTGTGTCCACGCTCTGTGATTTCTTCTGTGGGCTCTCAGCATTTCCAGGTGCAAGTTAAAATGGGTGGAAAGCACTGAAATGGGTCTTAGAGTGATGGACCCAAAACCTGAGGGGTGTTATCACAGGAAAATTCTGGGAAGACTTTCCTGATGGAGTCAGCAATGCAGAGCTCCATAAAAAGCTGATATCCTAAAAGAAAATCAGGGTTGCTAATTCCTAACCAGGTTCTCTCAGAAAAAGCAGCAGCAAGGCTTTGATCTGTGGCCACTGATTCTATCGTCAGGGGTTCCACCAATCCCCAGAATACAGAAATAGTTTAATATGAATATATTGAATCTACATTAATATAGAATATAAAATAATTTAAAGGCAGTGAGTAGATGAGCAGATTATACAAATGAGGCGTAAGGAGGAGCTGAGGTAATAATTTTTTCTCTGCTCTTGTTCTCACGGGACTAGTGAGGAAGATTTTGGGCTCTGAGGTTGCTGCTACTCCTTGGAGTATTTACTACTCTTCCTTTCCTCCCCGTTGCAGGTTTTACCTCCATCTCCCAAAGATGACTTTCCTCCAGTGTGACGACGACTGCTACTACGGCGGCCTCTACGGCTACCGAGGCTACGACTGCGGGAGCCCCTGCGGCTACCGGGGCTACGGGGGCCTCTACGGCTCCCGTGGCCTCTACGGCTTCGGGGACCGCTACGGCTACGGCAGCTTGTACGGCTACCGGGGCATCTTTGGCTCCGGGGACTGCTATGGCTCCGGGGGGCTCTATGGGGGCTACCGGGGCTTCTTCGGCTCTGGGGACTGCTATGGATACCCTGGGTACTACTCCGGCCGCTACGGGTACCCCTTCAGCTCCCGCTACGGCCAAAGATTCGGCTTCGGGGGCTGCTACAGCTGCTAAAGCTGGAAGGAGCCACCCTAAAACCCAGCCTGGGCTTGGTGGGATCGATGGAGAGTCCGGCAGTGGAAACCACGAGTGGGCAGAGTTTTGGGGACAAGAGGCACGGCCGTGGTGCTCTGAGAGCTCTGCGCTGCTGCTGAAGGGCTGGCGGTGATTCGCCTTCATCCTGCTGCCCCAACTCTCCTCTCGACCCAGACCTTCTCCTCAATCCTCTGAGCAAACCAAACTCCGTGTTTTTGACAGTGCTGTGCAAAACGTTCCCTCTGACTGGATGATGTGGGTGTTGTGTGACTTTGGGAGTGTGGTTTTTCCATTCTGTATCCCTTTAAAGTTATCTCTGCTTTTCATTCCTATTAAAGATTTTTTTTTCTGCATCAATTCAGCATTTCTGGGTTTATTTGTCATAGTTTCTCAAACAGCTTGAAGTCTTTGGTATCCAAAATCCTGAGGAAGCCTCAACATCCTGTTTGCTCTTTTTTTATGCTTATTTAAAATTCAAATGAACGCCAGAAATTGGGTGGAGGTCACACAAGTATGAAATCCTTTGCAGCAAAGGGATTGGAAGACAAAACTATTAACTTCGTGAGTTTAAGGGCTGGAGATGTCAAAATTAACACTGGTGAGGTTGGACCTCAATCCTGTGTCCAGTTCTGGGCCTCTCACGCCAAGGTGGACATTGAGGGGCAGGAGCGTGTCCGGATAAGGGAATGGAGCTGGAGCAACTGGAAAAAGAAATGAAGAATCCTGAAGGAGCTGGGGAGGTCTCAGCCAGGGGAAAAGGGGGATCCAGGGGGAATTTTGGGCTCTTCCAGGGGGAATTTTGGGATCCCTGATCCCAGGGAACAGGGACAGGACAAGAGGGAATGGTGGTGGCTTTGCTTGTGTGGATGTTGGCTTGGAAAACTCAAACTACTCCCTTGATCTTCCACACAGAACAGAAGAACATCCATTTGAGCTGAATAAAATCCATTTTTACAGGTGCAGTTGCAATAACATACTAAATCCAAGGTCTAAAAGCCAGAAAATGGGGGGGAAAGTGGGGGAAAAAAGGCAAAAACTCCTAAAGACTAAAACCTGATTGAAATGTCCTCATTCCTCCTGGGCAGCCCCTTCCAAGACCTGACCAGGAGGAAATTTCTTCTTGTGTCCAACCTGAGCATTCCCTGTCACAGCCTGAGCCCATTTCCCCTTGTCCTGTTCCATTCCCTGGGATCAGATCCCAATTCCCCCCTGGAAGAGCCCAAAATTCCCCCTGGATCCCCCTTTTCTCCAGGCTGAGCCTCCCTCAGGATTCTCCAGACTTTTTTCCAGCTGCTCCAGCTCCATCCCCTTTCCTGGACATTCTCCAGCCCCTCAATGCCCCCTTGCTATGAGGGACCCAGAGCTGGACACAGATTCGAGTCCAGAAAGTCCCTTCAGAATTCCACAGCTCCCAGAATATCCACCCAAACCAAGGACACAGGCAAGAAAACAACTGGATCTCCAGAGGTTTTTTTTCAAATGCAGAAAGTATTTAATAGAACAAGAAAAAGAGCTGGCACGGATACAGAAAGATTATAGTTTTGGGATGCTGGAGGCAGCTCTGGGAGATGAGTCACTGCACTCCAGAACATTCCTTTTTGCTGAAGTTGTGTTGTTCATCCTTCAGGTCCTCGTAAATGCAGATCAAAGGCGAGACAGCTGTAACGCTCCCTCACCCAGGGCTGCAGCGCCGTGCTGGAAGTGCTTATTGAAAATGCAGATGACACCAAATCTAATTTCACAGAGGTCCTCCAGCCCCATTACAGCAACTCTGAGAAGTTTCACATGAATTGCAGATCGCCCCTCCCGTTGCTGAAGGGGCCGTGGGAGGGTTTAAATGCAGAATATCAGGAGAGTTGAGAAAGGCAGGAAGAAGGAGACAGAGAGAACAACAAAACCAGAAATTCCAAGAGGTTTCAGAGCACAGCAAAGCCCCCACTCATGGTGACTTCATCGTGGGGGCTCCACACTTGTGCCAACATCAACTCCGGGCTCATCCGTTCGTCTTCCGTGGGCGTGGGTCTGTCTGTGGGGATTTTCCCATGGGATCAGCAGCAGGGGTAGCAGCAGGAGTAGGAGCAGCACGAGGGGTAGCAGTAGCGCGTGGTGCAGCGCCGAGAGGTGCAGCAGCTGCCGTAGGAGCGGCGGTAGCAGCTCAGGGTGCGGGAGATGCAGGGGTTGCAGCTGTAGGTGCGGGTGCAGGTGCGGTAGCAGGGGGAGCAGCACAGGGTGTAGCAGCACGGGGAGTAGCAGCACGAGGAGTAGCAGCACGGGGAGTAGCAGCAGGACATGGTGGGGTGCAGGGGTGGAGGTGAGCCTGGAACAGGACGGGAGAAAAAGGGTTTGTAAGGGCAGAGTCATGTTGTGAGCGAGTTGGGTAGAAATGTTGAGTGAATCCCTCATGGGATTTTCATGTCATAGATTCCCAGAATTCCAGGATGCCAGGATTCTAGAATTCCAGAACCCCAGGATGCCAGGATTCCAGAACCCCAGAATCCCGGGATTCCAGGACTCCAGGATCCCCGGATTCCAGAACCCCTGGATCCCAAGATCACTGAGGTTGGAAAAGACCTCCAAGATCGAGTCCAACCTGCACCAATCCCCAGCCCAGAGCACAGAGTGTCACATCCAGTCTTCCTTTGCACGGGGACTCCAAACCTCCCTTCCAAATCCCAAAAACCCTTTCCAAGAAAAGAAAATCTTCCTGAAGAAGGGATTTGTGGGTGTTTGGTGTCCAAACACTTGGACAGGCTGAGGTAAATCCCATCTCAGGGCAGGGGTGTGAAGGAGTCCCAGTGTCTGACTGGAATCCCTCCCGGCGTTTTCTGGAGTTCTTGGAAATGCACAACTCAAGGAGTTCATTAAGTCTCCAGCCTCCCTGTCTGGTTTTAATCTTGGCACATAAATGATTCCTTCTCCTGGGCAACACCAGCTTTGTTAGTGCCAGTTCTAGAAAGGACACTCCGCTGGACAGAGAAGGTTTAAACCCTGCAGCTCAGAGCTGTCCCAGGGACTCCAGAGGGACAAAAACAATTCCTGGGACTTTTCCATATTCCCCATTGCAACATCCTGCCACAAAAAGCCATTTCCTCCTTGCACAACCACTTTGCCCAGGCCTGAAAATTCCAGATGTCACCACAGGAAAAAAAGAAACCCAGAGCTTCTAACTCAGCTTCCAATCTTTCCAAAGAATGGGAATATCCATGGGTCAACGCCCCCCAGATTAAAAGCATTCAGGAGAAAACACCTGTGAGCAAAGGATTTCCCCCCAGATTCAAGGATTCTCCACGAGAATGGGATCCGGACTTACCGAGTTCAGTGGGAAGAGCAAACCAAGAGGAGCCGTGTGAGGAGTGCTGGGGTTGGGAGCATTTTTATATTCCCATTGTGGAGGTTGGAGCAGTTCCCCGAGAGCTCCCCTTAGTCACGGGACAAATTTGGGAAGTACATCAGCAGCCCAATTGCTATAATTGTTTTCCTCCGCATTTAGGACAATTTTGGAATTCCTGGGGTTGGGCACTGTGATTACAGCCCCGGAGATTCTTTCATCTCCGGACCTTCGAGGACAGAGGGATTTCTGGGAAAGCACCCAGAGGACAACTGGGAATCGGCCTGGAGGCTACAAAGAACAGCTCCAGCCCCAGTTCCTGGTCAGCTGGGAGCCCATGGATTGGTTCTTTACCTCGTGGCCCCACCAGGGAGGTGGGCACTGCACATTTTGGGGTGGCGTAAAACAGTCGGGAAGAGGAGGAGAATTACCCTGAGCACTCCGGGATTTCCGTCACAATTAATGACAGGCGTTCCATTGATTCTTTTAGGTTCTTCTCCTGCCTATAATTTGTCCTAGGAGAGGTGCAGGCCAAGGCATGGGATCAATTAAAGCAGCATCTGAGAAATGTGGTTAATTTTTATGGTGTGAGGGTTTTGGGTTTTTTTTCTTTTTTTTCCCAGATGAAATTATTGGAAAAACTCGCTTGAGCCATGTCTTGTGATATCATTCAGGTGTCTGATATTTATAGGGTTTATATATGGGATCCATGGGCATGAGCTGGCAGCGTGAGCTCAGCCCAGAATCCCTCCCTGTCCTGGGCTGCATCCATGGGCAGGGGGGTGAGGAAGGGGCTTCTCCCCCTCGGCTCTCTCTGGTGGGATCCCACCGGGAATGCTGAGCCCAGTTCTGGTGTCCCCAACATAAAAGGGACATGGAATTGTTGGAGCGAGTCCAGAGGAGTCCACGAAGTTGATAAAGGGACTGGAGCCCCTCCCCGATGGATCCAGGTTGGAATGTTGGGAATGTTGAGCCTGTGGAGACCCCAGAGCCCCTCCAGGATCTGCAGGGGCTCCAGGGAAGCTGGAGAGGGACCTTTCCTCAGGAACTGCAGGAACAGGACATGGGAATGGAGTCAGGGGGACAGAGGGGGAATTTGGGTGGGATTTTGAGAAGGAATTGTTCCCTGTGAGGGTCCCAGGTTATTCCATGGATTTCCCATCCCTGGAAGTGTCCAAGGCCAGGCTGGACAGGGCTTGGAGCAACCTGGGACATGTGGTCCTTCCAACCCAACCCATTCCATGGTTCCATATCCATAATAATGAGCCAAGGATCTTCTCTTTTGCCTTAAAAAAAACTTCTGGGGTCCTCCTCAGCTTTAGGGATGAAATCCAGGTCTCCAAAACTCATAGAAGTTAAAATTATAAAATTATTTTTCGGGTGGACTGGAGAGCACAAAGGGCTGGACATTCCCCTCGGGAGGGATTTTCCTGAGGCAGGAATTGCTCCCCGACCTGCTGCGGTGGCATTTTCCAGCAGGATCTCTGTCACTCTGCTCCAGGGGACGGCAGGAATTATAAATAAACGTAAATAATTTAAATAAAGAAAAACCTTCCTTGGCCCCGGGGCTCCCTTCCCCGCTCGGCTTGTGATACTCGAGGAATTCTTTAAACCGGGAGGGTTTAAATAGTCCAAACATTGCCAAAGGAACTCCTAATGACTGTTTTGGGAGGGCACTGATACCAGAAATTCTGATGAGGCTCAGCATTTCCTCAGTGTCTGTCATTATCCTCATTTAATATGCAAATGAGGCTTGGCTCACTGCGGGGCAAGGTCATACAGGAAGGTATTTGCTGAATTTTAAAAAAGCCTCTGGATTTGTGCTGGGAAGGCTGAAAATCAGCATTAATAAGATTTGCTGCAAAATAATTTCATCATTTAAACTCCTATAAATTCCCTTGTCCGTTCTGAAATCTGGATTTCATCACTAAAGCTGAGGAGGAGCCAAAAAGGTTTTTAAGACCAAAAAAATGTGGTTTTTTATGTTGTCAAGTTGAGAACAGAATAATGACCCCCGATGGAGAGGAAACCAATTATTTTAATTGAAGGTGTGACATGGACAAATAAATTTAATTTTGTTGTTGTTTACATTGGTCAGATAATTTCTGAGTGACCAAAGCAACTTCCAAAGGGCCGAGGGGCACTGAAAGGCCAGGAATTGTCCTGGGAAGTTCAGCAAATGCAGGACATTTTCCAAAGTCCCTTCAATGATCCAAATTAATGCAAAATTTGGGTGTCCCAAACCCTGAAAATGCGAAATTGAGGTGCAGAAATGGGAATTCACTTCTATGTCTAAAAATACAGGGAAAGAACTGAAGAAAGAGTTTGATCATTAGGTGGAAATCTAATTTATAGAACCTCTTTTTAATTAGAGAAAGATGGAGTGAAATTCCCAGGGAATAATAAATTGAGGCATTTAATGAAGGGCTCTGATTCACGGGACGGGTTAAAACCTGCTCATCACCAGGAAACTTCAGTGGTTTTGTTTTTTTTTTTTTTTTAATATTCTATACAAAATTTAAGTCTGAACATTTTGAAAAAATACATTCTGAAAATACAAATCAATTCCAATTTCTTTCAGACTCTGCAACAGGAAAGTTTATTTTCTACTCCACGAACCCTTAACTCCTTTTAAACTTCTAAACCAACTTCATGCCTAAACCAGAGCAACCTTAAATAAGAAATTAATCCCTTCAGCTGCTGAATTTGCACGCCCTGACCAGCGGAGGGAAACGTTGGTTTGCATTTTTAGTCTGTTTTATCAGATCTGAACTCCCGCAGAAAAAGGAAAAGCCGGAATTCCGGTGTCCCGGAGGTTGGAGAAGCCTCCAGGGTCGAGTCCAAGTCGTGTCCGGTCACCCGGAATTCCAGGAATTCCTCGGACACCTCCAGGGGTGGCCACTCCAACCCTCCCTGAGCCCCTTCCAAGGCCTGGCCGCCCTTTCCAGGAGGGATTTTCCCAGATTTCCCACCCTGGCACAGCTCGAGGCCGTTCCCTCTCGTCCTGCGGGAGCAGAGCCCGAGCTCCCCAAATCCGGGGATTTGGGGATTTGGGGAAGAGGTTTTACAGCGACTTCTGTGAGCCAGAGAGAAGTCTGAGAACAGGATCCATGTTCACCCCTGAAAGAATTTCCTACCAAGGTCCTTGACACAGAAACCAAGAAAGAAAAATTATAAATAAGAGAAACCTGCAGCTGCCTATTCCAGTGAGCACTTCGTTTGTCTTTCCTGACCAACGAGTAAAGTGTAAATTTATGTGCTTTGTAAGAATGTATAAAAAGCATGCATGCTAGAATAAAACCAGATTTGAAGCCTTCTGAAAATGGAGTGTGCTTCTTTGTATTTTGTGTTTTATCTCCGTCTCAACTACGACTGGGATTTGGGGATTTGGGGAGGGAATTCCACCTCCCACCTGCACTCCGGGGCTGTGGGGAGACAATTCCTGCTGGAAATCCCTTCCAAAACCCGATCTTCCTGCGTCTGCCGCCCGGAGCTGTCCCAGCAGAGCCGTTCTTTGCCATCGAGCTCAGCCGCTTTTCCCCAGGGCAGCTGCTCTGCCTCCCTGGCGCTGTTACTGCCGGAGAGGGGCAGATTCCTGATCTGGGATCTGCTCTTCCTTTGGGAAGGCTTTGCTGGTGGCGAGTGGTTGCAGACCTTGCAGGATGTCACCCCAGGCCCTCTCCAGCTCTCCCGGAGCTCCTTTAGACCCTGGAAGGGGCTCTGAGCTCTTCCCGGAGCTTCCCTTTCCAGCTCTCCCTGCCTGGCTCCGGAGCAGAGGGGTCCCGCCCTGGGAGCAGCTCCAGGCCTCTCTTCTGCAGCTCCAAGTTCTCCAGAGCTGAATCCAGGGCTCCACGTGGGATTTTGGTCCCAGGGAATCCCTTCCTGGAGCTCCTGGGGCTCTCCCGGGATCTCCTCGGCTCGGGAATCCCTCCCTGACCACCACAAGCTCCTGCTGGGCTGCTCAAAGCCGCTTCTCGACCACCTTGGCGGGAGGTGGAGCTGCGGAAAGCCGAGGGACTCTGGAATTCTGTCTGTCCGAACGTCCTGGAGCCTCGAACGGGGCAGAACTTGGGCTGGAAATGTCGCCTGATTCAGTTCCTGATTAATTTTTCCTAAATCTTCACATTTTTCAGCTCGTGCTTTGGAAACAGGAATGTTTTTGGTGGAAAAGGGGCAGAGTTGGGACATGGCAAATGTGAATTTTGGGGCAGACAGAAATCGAGGTGCTCAGTGCGCCCTCGGTCCCCTCAGATTCTGCTAAAAACCCAGATGTGAGAAACTGGTCCCTCTTTTTGATTTTTTTTTCCTATGTGTGCCAAATAAATAATTAGCAAAATCAAATACAATATTAAAAAGAACATTAAAACACAACCGAAGGAAGCATTGTGATGCAAGATCTTTTAATGAGAGTAAGAAGTTACAGCTTGTAGTAGCACCGGAGGTTCACGCCATCATACACTGAGGAGTAGCTACACCCCAGAGCAGAGGTTTGGGGAGTAAAGCCGGTGTTGGAGAGGAGCGGAGCTGTCAGCACAGCCAGACGAGGCTCCCACTCCTCGGGAAAAACAAAAACCCCATCCCGAAAGACTGAGAAGGAACAGCAAAAAAAAGCGAATTAATCAGAGTAACAGCAGGCGTGGAAGAGATCCCAAACCCTCAGGGATCCGCAGCCGCCAGCGGAGCTGAGCCGGAGCAAAATCCACCCAGGAGCAAAATCCACCCAGGAGCCTTCAGGACGGATTTTGGGGTTTTTCCTGCCTGGGCTGGGCTCAGCACTGGTAGCAGGGGTAGCAGCTGCCGTAGGAGTATCTCTGGAAGTAGCGGGAGGAGTAGGGGGAGCAGTAGCGGGGGCTGAAGGACGGGCAGCACTCGCGGTAGCCACAGAGCCTCCCGTAGTAGCCCTGGTAGCCACAGGGGCTGCCGCAGTCGTAGCTGCGGGTGCTGATCACGGTCCCGTAGCTGCAGGGGGAGTAGCAGGAATCCTCACACTGCCGCTGGTAGCAGAAAGTCATCTTGAGGCTGGAGGGAGGCGAGGAAGGGCTGGAAGGGAGAAAAAGAGGAAAGGGAGAATTGGGAAATGGTTGGGGTCGGAAAGCTCATCGCGTTCCACCCTGCCACGGGCAGCGACACCTTCCTGCAGCCCAGAGGGCTCCAAGCTGGCCTTGGATGCTTCTAAGGATGCGGTATCCTTGGAATATCCCGAATTTAGGGCCTCCCCGCCCTCCCAGGGCTCCCATCTGGAGCTGCTCCCTGCAGTTTGAAAGGCGAGCTCAGAGATGGATCGAGCAG
>VXBC01001583.1:1129-13419 GCA_013399945.1 Ploceus nigricollis | reverse complement strand
TATTAAAAAACAGTATGACTTGTTAATTGGTTATTACATTATGCATTAGATTTATGGTTGTCATTCAAATATTTTATCTACATGACTAAATTACTTTAGTAATAGCTCAAATGTATGTCTGATTTACAAACTGTAGAGTTTTCCTGAACATTCCTAAAGAATAGGTAGCTTTCCTAGGAAATATATAGTGTCCAGCTCCAGGCTGATGCTTCTATAGAATGTTTTTATCTCTCTGTTATTCACATTAAGTCTGTGATTAAGTTCTTGGAAAGCTACAAACTGAGGACATATATATACAGACATACAGAAAATTAAAAATAGGTTCTTTGTTATCTGTTGAGCACCCATGTATTTTTTTTAACTTGTGCTCCTACCATCTGAGTTAGGCTCAGATGCCTAACAGTTAGGCTGTTAGAGCCTCCAACAGAAGAATATTTTTTATATCTTATACTGTGGCCTTCATAACATAGAATGTGAAAAAAAGAGGTAATTCTGAAATCATCTATAGGACTATAATTGTTTTGAATCACCTGCCTGTCATTTGATACTCTTTCATAATTTATTCAGGAAAGTTTAGTCACTATCCAGTAAATGACAGATGCTTTGAAATTCTCACGTGTTTAACCTACAAAAAGATATGACTAATCATAGTTTCAAAAGGCGCTCTGTTGTATTCCACTGAAGCTACTCAAATGTGTAAAGATTAGCAGAATTAGAGATTGAAACAGAATTTCTTTTGGGACTTCATAAGTTTGTTTAATAGTTAAGGGGACAAAGGAACTGTTGTAAGTTTAAAAGTGTGTGAAGTTCTGCTGCTTGCTGCATCTTTGGTGTCAACAATGGAATTACTTTAGTATTTAGCTTTTACTAATTTTATTTGTTTACTTCTGTGTTCTATTTAGCAATGAAGATGAATAGAATGCTTTAACTGCAACCAATGAACAAACGTGTACTTATTTACAAGGTAGTTCTTGCCCCCTGACCACATAATGAATCAGGAAGAGGAGACAGTCCAAAAGAAGGTCATGGGAATTCAGATAAACCAGTCTGGCCTTATGTCTTCTCAGGTTGTAATGCTGACTTTGCCTCTTTTCTTTCTTTCTCTGGAAATGGTTCCTATGGCCTTTAAGAGAAATTTTGGAGTAATAATCTTCATGGGTGTATAACATAAGAATATTACAGTAGTGGCCAAAAGCCCCATGTCTTCATCAGAAAAAACACATAGGGCAGTATTTTGAACTAAATTTTCATGCAGAAAGAAATATTAGAAAGTCTGACTTGTTTAGTAGTTTTGATGGAATAGCCAGGCATTGACAGGCTTACACTGGAATGTGTACTGAAATTCAGTGTTTTCAGCAGGAATGTTTACCACCGTCCCCATAACTTTCTTGGAAGGAAGCAATAGAAATAAAGAATTTGTGCTCCTAAGAGTTTGCAGTCAAAATACAAGACATCAGAAATGGTAGCGAGAGAGAGAGCGAGAAGAGGAAATATGACATGATTACATGGGTAATAACAGAGCAGAGTACTACGGTAGTTTTCCTACTAACTACTATATCCACTCACCCATTTCCTTTATTTCCTTTATTTCCTTTATTTTCTTTTAAAGCCATTTAAAAACAGACAAGAAAATATTATACTCATCTGCTACAGGACCCTGCTACACTGTGTACAACACAGTGCCATCACAGTCATCATCAAAATATATGTGAATATATTTAGAAATAAAGAAACAGCACTACTACACATGCAGAGTGTGCACATATAAATGTGAAGTACATTATTCAGCATGAACCACTAAATCCTTGATAGGAAAGATATTGCAAATATAATAAGCAAGTTTCACCGATTTGCAAAACTGGTAAATGTTTCAAAATTAAAAATCCTTCTACTCTTATGCAGAAATTATTGTCAACATATTTGAAAAGATTATCCAGCAATGCATCAAATGCTAAGGGATTTTGCACTGTATCTCCTCTGTATGTATGTTGCAATGCTGAGAAGCCTGCTTATTTTGATGTCTGTTAATTTGAAGTAATTTGACATGATAACTTTCCAGTGGAATTTGGTGATGTCAGAAGAAAATATGCAGTATCTTTAATCTGGGTTAGAGAGCAATATCATAATTTTTTTTCTCTGGTTTAATTTACTGCATCATAGATCCTAGTTGCTGTTCATGATGATGATGATTAGAATACCACATCTCAAAAATGCCAAGAAAGACTAATTAAGGCAATTTGTTTCATCCATTGTGTTAAAGAGGGAGCCTTCTTTGTTAGGAGCCTTCATTGTCAATGAGAGAAGCAATGAATTGTAGAGTTTATTGTCTTGAAAATGTAGACACATAATGTCCAGAAAATAGTTATAGTCCAAAATATGAGCAAATAGACCATAAAAAATAGTCTCTCTCTTTTTCTTAAAAAATCACAGTTTACTGAGTATCTATATATTATATATCTAGATATATTTGTACTGTAATGGCACAGCTTGTGCTACTCATTAGATTTCGTCAACACTCCATAAATGCACATCATATGTTGGAAAGAGTTCTTGCAATTCACTTTGTTCTTGTTACATAATAAAACTCTAAAGTGCATTTTTTTAGTAAGCTTGTTATTTTCTTCTAGAAAATCTAAATTACTTATACAAATGAGGCTACGATTTTTACATCACTGAGGCATTTTCAAAATGTTAGTCCTGCACAGTGTTTACATGTGTATATTTATAAGTGGGCTATTGATTTTTTTATGTTCCAATATCACAAATGGAATTAGGAGTACTGTGATAACTAGGAGAAATAGCCTTGTACTGGATATGTTTGCCAGCCTTGGCTTTAACTGTATTAATCACACCACATCAGAAACTCTATGTGAAATTTTATGTGAAAGAGCTATAACAAATTATATTAGAGCAGCCTGTAGATCAGGCTTGAATCTGGAAAATTAATGAAAAAGGGTTAGAGCTCCATTAGAATACATGTGTGCTCAAACAAAAATTAGTCTCACCTCTTCAGAATGTAATTGAAAACAAAAGTTAATATAGGCAGCATTTTCCCTCCTCAAAAATAATTGCATGGCTATTCCTACTCCTTGTGAGTATTTATATTACTATAAATTGATAGTTAAAATTAGGATTTCCATAAGTTATACAAGGTCTTGAGGATGTTTTCTTGAAGCCTACATTAACTGTACAATATGGANNNTATTATAGATTTATATTATGTTTCTATTATTATATTTAAATACGTATTCAAGCTTGTATAATATATGTATTAACAATGCTTGAAAAGCTGGGAGCACTAAGGTCTTCTGAGTACAGATTTTTTCTTGAAGGAGTAACCCTGTGCACCTGTACAGGTTGGGGGCCAGCCTACTGGGAAGCAGCCCTGTAGAGAAGGACCTGGAGGTCCCAGTGGACAACAATCTGCTCTTAGAGAGGGTTAGTAGAGGCAAGAAAGTTGATTAGGGACTGGATTAGGGACCTCTCTCTTATGAGGAAAGGCTGAGAGAGATGAGCCAGTTCAGCCTCAAGAAGAGACAACTTAGAGACAAGAGAAGAGACAACAATTTGACCTCATCAAATGCATAAATACTTGAAGGGAGGGCTNATATATCTAGATATATTTGTACTGTAATGGCACAGCTTGTGCTACTCATTAGATTTCGTCAACACTCCATAAATGCACATCATATGTTGGAAAGAGTTCTTGCAATTCACTTTGTTCTTGTTACATAATAAAACTCTAAAGTGCATTTTTTTAGTAAGCTTGTTATTTTCTTCTAGAAAATCTAAATTACTTATACAAATGAGGCTACGATTTTTACATCACTGAGGCATTTTCAAAATGTTAGTCCTGCACAGTGTTTACATGTGTATATTTATAAGTGGGCTATTGATTTTTTTATGTTCCAATATCACAAATGGAATTAGGAGTACTGTGATAACTAGGAGAAATAGCCTTGTACTGGATATGTTTGCCAGCCTTGGCTTTAACTGTATTAATCACACCACATCAGAAACTCTATGTGAAATTTTATGTGAAAGAGCTATAACAAATTATATTAGAGCAGCCTGTAGATCAGGCTTGAATCTGGAAAATTAATGAAAAAGGGTTAGAGCTCCATTAGAATACATGTGTGCTCAAACAAAAATTAGTCTCACCTCTTCAGAATGTAATTGAAAACAAAAGTTAATATAGGCAGCATTTTCCCTCCTCAAAAATAATTGCATGGCTATTCCTACTCCTTGTGAGTATTTATATTACTATAAATTGATAGTTAAAATTAGGATTTCCATAAGTTATACAAGGTCTTGAGGATGTTTTCTTGAAGCCTACATTAACTGTACAATATGGATATGAACATCTCTTTTCACAGGAATCTGTAGTATTGACAAGCTATGGACATGAAGACCAAGTGAAAGGTATCTCTCTGAGAAATGAAGAGATGGTGTAGGAGAAACAAATAGGTAATGGTGACGATAAAAATAGATTCTACATTTTAAAAAGACTCATATATACAGTTTCATTTCTGTATCTCTTCTTCCAGATAAAATTTTTAAGAAGTCATGGGGCAATTGAATAAAAAGATGCCATAATAGCCAACAATTTATCTAAATGAATGCGGGGATATGTTAATCCTTACATGTGCAGGTGACAGATTCATGTACCTGTGGACAGATGCAAGTGTCTTACAGAAACAACGATCACTGGCATGTAGCAGCTGCAAAGAAAACACATATCACCTTTGCATATTTTAAGTGTATTACATCTAGATTTTGTAGCAATATTCATAAATCACTGATGGAGTAGAGATTTATGGAGTTTATAATTGGAATTAGCTAGTTCTTTTCCCTCTCTGCAGGTAAGTTAAGTTGTTGCTCGTGGTCTGGGTTTTTTTTGGGGAGGGAGTTCCCCCCTCAGATTTATTCTTCACTTTTCCCCAAAATNGGGAAGAAACTGATGCACACCTGCAGAGGAGGAAGAACTTCTTTATTGTGTAAGTGACTGAGCACTGGAACAGATTGTCCAGAGAGAAGACTGTGGAGTGTCTCTCACTGGAGATGTTCAAGACAGTCTAGTTGTAATCCTGTGCCATGTGCTCTGGGATGACCTTGCTTGAGCAGGGAGATTCAGCCAGATGACCCCTGTAGTCCCTTCCACCCCAATCCATTCAGTGATTCCATGATTCTGTTTTTAATCCATTTCCACATGAACATCTACCCTCCCCTGTTACAGTTTCTCCTGCTTTGCATTTACTCTGTCTTAAAACCATATGGGAAAATTCTGTTAGATTGAACTTTACATGTGTAGAATCCTGATGATTGCAAGTAAGATAATTTTATCATAAATTATACAGGTTCAGCCCTTATATTTGAGCACAATATGTGTAATGAAAAATCTTTTTGACAACAGTTGATGTTAAAAGTATAATTTCCTTTTTTGATCCTTTAGCCTGCATCCAGTCTATATGCAGATACTGAAATATAGAGTTCCTCTCCAGAAAAAAAAAAAATGGATCTGGCCCAATTTATTACTTTACTCAAGTTACTGAGAATTCTATTTATGTCATTTTAAACTTCACCTTTACATCCAGGATACCAGGGTTAAACTAAAAGAGAAAACTACAAGTGTTTTTCTTGATTCTTTTCAGTTTCTTCTAGTCATTAAAATTCAGTCTTTTTCTATTCATTAAAATTACATCTATAACACATGCCCTTGTTATTCACATCTTCTAATATTATTCACAACACCCACCCAATTACCCATACTTAGCAAATCTAAATGAAATCAATATCTATCAAATGGAATCATGCTCTTCCTGCACTTTATTTCTGTCTTAATCAAATTACTTTTATTCCTCCTGTAAGAGCAACATTAGTATGCACTTTCAGTACCATTATTAACAATAGTTCTGAACCTACAGAAATTTCTTCCTACATGTGCATTCTAAAAATGTTCTTAGTAAGTTTAGATTATTCAAGTATCACCTAAACCCACTTCTTCATACTAAAGCAGATAGCTGATGTCCCATGGACGTTAACTGGTGATCCTCTATCTATAGACCTGATCTATCCTGTTTCTATGCTTTTTTGCAAAGAGATTTATTTCATGTGAATGAGCACATGTGAAGAATCATCAGGAAAAAGACCCTTTTATGCTCTCTGCTGTGTAATTATCCCAGGTGATTTCAAAGGAAAGAGGGTGAAAGAATCAGTGCCCTAATCCTGCAGGATCTCTGCCAGTGTGTGCTGTGTTTTATGCTCAGCAGCACACCTCCCAGCCTAGCCAACCTGCATCAGCAAGGTGGCTTTATTGCCAGAGAAGTGTCTGGAACCACTTGCTTTGCTTTCACTCATCACACCATCCAAATGGACACATCTGTTAGGAGCAGGATTTCCCCCAATAATTGTTACAATTAATCTTATGCTTCATTTATCTGCCTAAAATTCCCATTTACCAATCTGACATTTTTTAATGACTGTATGACACAAAAATTTTCAGATATATTGTCTACCTCTCTTATTTTTATTAGCTTCTCTTAACTGATATTTCGCTTCCTACAAAACAGAAAATAGGAACATACTGTTTCAAAGTAGGTGATGGTTACATGGAAACAGCTGATCACCAAAAAACTCTCAGAAGATCTTGCTGTGGAAAGGGAACAAAAATGTGCATAATAGTGAAAAGAGAAGGGGAACTTATATGTTCACTTCTGATACGTTTGCATGTGCAGCAGTCATTTAAATGAGAAAAAGTTCCTTCTTACTCCTGCCTACAAAACAATATATAAAGGCAAGTTCTTCATTTATAGAAAGCTAAGTTTTACTGGCTTTGTTTTATTTTGTGGGATTTTTTTTTTCCAAATGTGCTATACAGAATACATGGAATGATAAAGTAGATGGAATAGACTTTATTGTTATCGTTCTTAATTCAGCAAAGCAATTGAAGTTATGTTTACTTTAAGTTCACAGCAGAAAAAATCCTATGGACAGTAAGAATTAAGTCAAAGACTTAAGTAAGAATTAAGGCAAAGACTACCTTATTATTGCTTTCATACATGTATAACTGACAAACAATTTGGGCTCAAGAGACTGAGGTTATGCTTTCTGATGATTTTATTTTAGTGATTAATCTGTTCATTACTGAACGACTATCAAGAAACTTGGGTTCCTGACTCTATGAGTTTGCAGCTGCAAGAATAATATTTTGCTTGGCTCTAAGATTACAAGAAAATTCAGGCTGACAGGGAGGTCACCTGGGGAGGTCTGCAGTCTCAGAGCAAGCTCAGCCACAGGGTCAGACCACGTCGCTCAGGGCTTTGCACAGTCAGGATATTGGACCACCCGCTGCCAGAGACAGACAGCCTTCCTTGCCTTTGCTCCATGGACAGGCTACCTTTGTGGAGAAAAGATTTTTCCTTACCTCCAGCCTGAATTTCTTTTTGTTTCAACTTGTCCTTCACCAGTGTGAAGAACCCAGCTTGCATGCTCCATGCCCAAAAATCTCACCAGTGCTGAGGATGCTGTCTGATCTCTAGAACAGTTTCTTATCATGGCTGAGCCAGCCACAGCCCCACAGCTACACTGAACAGTTCAGGGTATCCAGACCTGCCTTTTCAGCAGTTTCTGCTCAACTCAGTCATATTTGTTATCATTCTTTCCCTATTGAAGGCCTGAAAGAGAAGTTTGCTTTCTCCAAATGGAATGTGGTAAGGAATGTCAATGACAACAAAAAAGATGACAAAAGGAAGATTAGGGAAAATGAGGTTCTTCTAATGGATAAGGTTAGGAACTCATTTACCCAGGACATGGAAGAAGATGAGCTGCAAAATGCCTTCTTGGCTTCATTCTGCAGTCTAGCAAAACAGATCTTCAAGAATAAAAAGCTCATGTACATTTGCATACATTCTTCATGTATACAAACATTTACTTTCAAGGTACATAAGCATATAGGACACTCTAAAACTGAGAAGTGCCAGTGCTCTGAATGCTTGATGTTGTTGTAAAAATATTTCAAGTATTATAAAGTGACAATACTTATGTAAATCAAACTATGTTTCTCTATCTTGCATATAAAACACAATAAAACAGACTTTTAAAATATTTTTTTCTTCCAGAAAATATCTAGCTGAGATTTGGATATGAAAACATTTTTAAACTCTTTTCTTTCCAGATGAAAATATTAGCTAGCAGAGCAGAAGGGCATGAAGGCTTGGTGAAGAGAGCACTCAGGAGCCTTTTATATTACTATGTTTGTCTTTACATGTTAAACAATTCAATAGATGCAACAGGGGAGACTGCATGTAGAAACGGTGTTTCTATGGCAGTTCTAGGCCTGTCAAGGTCACCTGCCCAACTGTATTAGTGATATGGCTTATCACTAAAAGAAATATGAATTTTACTTGTTGCTGAACAAGTAAATGATGCCTTCTAAAATATGCAGATGTGTCTGTATGTGTGTTGAAGAGAGAACTGCATCTATAACAGAAGTTTCCCAAGGCAGTCTCAAGGCAAGCAGAAGAACAAAGCTACAGTTTATAGCAATTAACAATGTATTCATCATTGTACTACATGCCTCTTTTTAATTTCTTGATGGAGATATTTTTTCCTGTTAGTATGGAAGGAAGTTACATGTAAAAATCAGGAGCTCATTAACGTACAACGTCTTAACTGAACTGGGTGTTAAAATTATAGACAAGATTTGCCATCTATTTGCTGCTGAAACTGGTTGAAAAATAGAGATAAAATGTGATTAAACTATTACAGCAGTTGAGAACTACTTTACAGAAGAGTAGAAATGAATCTAAAATTTACTGCCTATAGGCAAAAAACTGTAAATACTTTACCATAAAAATAATTATTTAGCATACTCTTTTAATACGTCAGTTTCAATGGATACTGGAATTTTCCATTTCTTTATTTTTATTGCCAATGAAGTATTAGGTTGTATCTGTTATGTTCTAGCTAGAGGAAGGAATTTTAAAAATTAACAACAAAGAAAACATGATTTGATGATTTTATTTTTAGTATGGTCTAGAAGTGTCATTCTAAGTTGTTTTATATTAAAGTAATTAAAATTATTCCTCTAACTAGAATGTTGAAAATTTACTTGAACACACATGTAAGGAGCTTTGCTTTTACCTTCTCTAGAGCTGTTGGGAGTTCTTTTAAATTTNATATATATCTCCCTATATATATATGTATCTCCATATATATACATTCTGTTTCCTTGCTTCTTCCTGTATTAGGATGCAAGATTTAGCAGATGCAAGAGTAAATGACTGTTAGACATAAATTCTGACTGGTATTGCAGTTTTCACAAAGAGAATTTGCTCATCCTTGTGGTGTTATCCTGGCTAAAACATATCAACATCAAAAAAACCTCAAAGCCTACCTTCTTGATCTGAGACAATTACTGTAGCATACTAAGTATTAAAACTATCTGGATGAATGTAGCACTTGTTTTTGGAGTAAAGTTCCTTTCTAATTTTTTTTCCCCCAGCAATAGGTCTGAAACTGGTCTGGAATAGAGGCTCTAATTGAAAAACAAAACCTATATTTGTTTGGGTAAATGGAGTCTGTTTCTATCCCTCTACCCCTCTTTCTCTGGGCCAATTAAAATGCAAATACACAAATAAGAAGCACTTTCACCCACACAACATAATGGCAAAGAATAGTACCACTTGCATTGTTAAGGCTTGTGGTTCTTGAAAGGTTGCCAATAGCTGTCCCTCATTTTCTTACAAATAAAACTAAAGGAGGTGTTCTATTTGTTCATGTTACTTTAAGTATTTTTATTTGTACTAATACTCCTATTCACCCCTTAACTATTAGATTTCCACTGTTGTTCTCTAATGGCAATTTCAGGAAATGGACATCTGTTAATGACTGCTCAAAAAATAAAGCAATTGTGCAACAACGAGTCTACAGGGTAATAACTAGTTGATACTTAAAGGAAAATTGTTCACTTAGGCAAAGAAAGAGAGGGAGTATTATACCAAAACCATTTAAAGTATAATGCTCCAAAGAGACATGGACATGATTCTGACCTTGCTTACACTGAAGTTGATGGGGCTGTTAGACATGATTGTTTTATCTGTCTTTTACAATTTCAGCCAACAAAAGCTAGTTCATTCAGATCACTATGCCACAGAGAACTCAGAAGTCTCTTACTAAATGGATGTGTAGTCCAATGGGCTTTGCTTTTGCTTTGCTTTTGCAAAGCCCTTTACAGCCTCTGCAGCCACTGCTTGTACTAAACCCCATTTTTAACAAAGACAGTGAACTCCAGTAGTCAAACTCCAAGTCAAGTGTTGAAGAAATTACCCTATCACTTTGTAGCAGTTTCAGCAGTTAATTTATCTTTCTATGGAGGCTCTGAGTCAGATTCAGATCATACATGCTAAAATATCTTTTAAACGGATGCTGTATTTTATTAGCTTTCAAGGAGATGTGTCCATATGGGCTCCTCTGCTATTTTGTAATAAATACCAAAATCACCACCAGGTGCCAAATCACCATCTTAACCTGTGGCAAACAGAAATGGTTGATTTTTTCCTGAGCAAAGAATTAACAGGTTCTGAGCAATCCCGGAAGGATGCAACCTATCTTTAAACTAAAAACTTTTATGACGAAAACAGTGATGGAAGACATCAAAATAAGAAGTTGTCATGGCAACTGGCATGCTGAGGATAAGTATGTTGATTAGAAATTACAAACAGATACAAAAAATGAAGGAATAAATTGGATTGCTAATTAGGAATTCAGTCATACAGTTACACATCTTGAAGGGTGTGAAATATTTCCCCAGTGAATATCAACTATTTGGCTGGTGAACGCTGACAGAGGTGTTACTGCCTGTTTCCTGCCCACAAGGCATAGAGGGAATATTATATTGTGTTCTGAATTGTATTGAATCAGGGACTTCTCTCTGACATAAAAAAGCAAAGCTCTTTGCTTTCCTTTCCTGTTTCTTCGTGAGACATGGGGAACTCTGGGCAGCAAACCTAAAGGTCATCTCTTCACATCCAGAGCACTGAGGAACATGAATAGAACAGCTCTGTCACCCAATAATCTATTACTTATTTCTCTTTCTTTCACATCTTCCTATAAATATTATTTCTTCTTCAACTATTGTTTTTCTTAGTGCCAGTGTTCCAGGTGTTTGTCCACAATTTCCATAGTCTTTTTTGCATATGACATTGAAATACATAGTCTGTGCATTACAAAGGAGCTTACTAAAGTTGCAGAGCTAATAAATGAAAAGTAAAGAAACACCAGAATTAACATGGTAATAAGACATCTGCCCTCTATGTAGTGCAAATCTGTTTTTTCTCACTTGGCCACCACTATTGGAGTGATGTGGCTAAGGCATCAGACTACATTGTGAGGTACAACAAAATTTTATTGATATAGTCCTATTTTAAGCCTAGCAGCATACAGCTACTTATCTACCTATTGTTCTGTAATATTGTTGCACAGGAGTTTTGCTGGTTCATCCAGCAAACTTGATAGAAAGAAAACAGCAAAGGAATAAATCCTTAAAGCATACAAATTTGAAAGAAAAATTAGAAAAACTTGGTATTGGAAGAACATCAATCAGTTTTCTTGATTGTTGGGCAAAGCTTGGTTGTGGACTTATGTAGACTTTAGTACTAGTCTTCTCTTTTCTGGTATGTCCAGAAGTCTGCTTTCTAACAATGATGACTGTGCTTGATCCTGTAGTCTCAGAAGACAATAAGAATTGTATACAGGTCCTAAAGTTTATGTCTTCCACTTCTTTTAGTTGTAATAAATAATTCTTTAGAAAATGGAATAGGACTACCATATTAAATCTCACCAGAGAAAACTTATTTTGGAAGTTTCTTCTTGAAGATGTTCCTTTTCCTATAAGTATTTCCTCATCTTCAGTACTGTATTAATTAATGGCTGGTTTAGGATTCCTTAGTCTCATCTGACTTTTATTTCATAGAATCAGAATATCCTGAGTTGGAAGGGACTCAAAAGGATCATCAAGTCCAGCTCCTGGCCCTACACAGAACAGCCCCAAGACAACACCTTGTGCCTGAAAGCATTTTACAGATGCTCCTTTGAATCCTGTCAGGTCACAGATGCTGTGTCCACTTCTCTGGGAAGCCTGTTCCCAGTACCCAGCCACTCTCTGGGGGAAGAACCTTTTTCTAATATCAAAACTAAACTTACACTGACACAGCTTCATGTCATTTCCTCAGGTCCTGTCACTGGTCAGCAGAAAGAAAAGATCAGTGCCTCATCTGTTCTCCTCATGAAGA
>VXBC01001582.1:108688-119819 GCA_013399945.1 Ploceus nigricollis | reverse complement strand
CCTTCTGATATCACGGAGTTCTGCACACCGTTCTACCCAGATGTCAGCAATCCTGGCACCAACCAGCAGGGAAGAGCCCCTCACCTCTGTCTGTGCCTGAACACGTCCCGGCCAGACTGCTGGACGTCCTGCCGGACCTCGGCCAGCGCGGCCACCGCCCCTTGGGCGACGGCGGCGGCCGAGCGCGGCCGGAGGCTGGCCGGGGGGGCTGCCCAGCTCCTGCCCCCCGAGCCAGGGGTGCCAGCTCTGCCAGAGCCTGGTTTGAAGTGAGCAGCCAAGGCCAGGATCAGCCTCATGGTGGATTTCAAGTTCCCCTCGACGATATCTGCAAGATGCAAACGTGTGGGTGGTTACGGTGGAGGGCCAGCAGAGCTGGGGCTGCCCGGGCAGATGAAGATAATGAAAGCCAGCAGGGCTGTTCCAGCTCAGCTCTGGTGGAGCAGGGCACAGCAAAGTGCCTGCCACCTCCACAGCACAGCCCCGAGCCTCCCTTTATGGCCATTTCCAGCAGTTAATTACTGAACACATAATTACTGAGCGCTCACTCCGAAGCAGAGCAGTTACTGAGGGCTGTCACTGACTTTGTTAGCAGAAAATTCCCTTTTTTAAAGCACAAAAGGCAGAACAGCAATGCATTTCTCCAGTGCTGTGCCATCAACTGTTTGCAGCACCCTGCAAATGTAAATTAATCATATTCAGTGATTTCACACTGTATTTTCCAGCACACTGATGTCATGGCAAAGATCAGCCACTCTTCCAGACCAAGATTTCCCAAAACAATTTAGTCAGAGCTGCTCAGAGTCCTGACTAAACCACGCCACAGACATGTGATTGTGCCTTGTGTCTCCTCTCTGTTTCCAGCCCATGGCTTCCAGTGAACCACAAATATTTTTTCCATGTCTCCTTTCACTCTAGCAGGTTTGTGTGTCCTTTTGGTGAAAGATTCCAAGCCTGTATTTTTCATTACACCACTACCTGGGCTTCTGAGTGCTCAGTAGCAGGAAAAAAGTCACTTTTTTTTTCTCTGCATTGCCCATCTTTCAACCCAAAACCTTCTCTAAACCAGAGGGGGCAAAAACTCCCAACTGCTCCACAAAGTGACACATTAATTTACTCATAAATTACCTGTTGGACAGAAAACAAAGCCAGAACAGGATTTCAACAGCTAAAATCCCCCCCAGGGCCACGCACCTTTAGCTGAGGTCTGGTGCATGCGGATCTTTCTCGATGCCACAAACTGTAAGACTTTCTCCACATTTTCCCTCATCTCCTGCTGGCTGCTGGGGTTGAGCTCGATGCCACTCAGCTTCTCACCAGCTGAAGGGAGGGAAAAAGCTTTATCAGAGGAGAGCTGGGCCTCTGGGGACTGCCAGAGGGATCGCTGGCACTGCTCTGATCTCAGGTCTGGGTGCTGCCTGGGGCTTCTGGTCCTGCTTAACAGGAGCCAGCACCAGGAGTAACTGGGTTTGGGGTGTGTTGGGGTGATGGCAAGGTTTTGGGGGGCTGGAGCAGGATTCTGGCAGGATTTCAGGGACACACACTGGAGCTGCCTCTTCCCAAAGGACTGAAGTCCATGGAAAGGGCTCACCTGGTGAAGAACTGAAGCACAAGGGACAGACCCACCTGGGAGGAGTCTGGAGAGCTGTCCCCCACTGGGGCAGGGGGTGAGTGTGAGGAGGAAGGAGCAGTGAGGACAGTGAACTCCCTGCACCCCCATTCCCTGTCCCCTGCCCAATGCCATCAGCAAACAGGTCACTCTTCCCAAAAAACACCCCCAACTCCATGCCAGCCCTGTGGGAGTTCCCAGTGCCCCTGCCAGGTTTCCCATCTGCTCTCACTGCCTCTGAACCATAAGGGCTGTAATAGAATTGCATTTATGATCTGATTTATGATTGTTTTCCTTCCCAGACACCCCCTCCCCACCAGCAACATCTGCCTGACAGATGCCAGAGCCAAGGCAGCCCCTCCACACAGAGCCAGAGCTGAGGAGGAAAAACAGGGCCAGATGGCAGCACTGACCTACAATCTCGATGAGCAGGGCAAGGGTGACCCCATCCCGCAGGTCCTGCCTCAGGTCCTGCACTGGCCTCACCGCTGGCTTCTTCTTCAGCTGGGAGTTCACCCAGGCCACGTAGGCCTGCAGCTGTTGCTGAAACAGAGAGCAAAGTGTTGGCATTGCAGGGATCTCGCTCTTCTCTCTGATCCTCGCAGAGCTCGGTCGCTGCCCTCAAAACAAAGAGCAGAGATCTCACCCCAAACCTGGCTGCCATCCCTGCCTGCCGTGGGGCAGCTCAGCCCTGCCAGGGTGGGAGGAGGGAGCAGGACAGGACTCCTGAGCTGGGCACAGCTGACCAGAGAGCTTTTCATTGCATCTGCCTCTGAGCCACAGCAGCGCTGGCATCTCCTCGCTCTGGCAGCCACAGTTTGCTCACTCTGTGTCCCAGCCCCAGAGCAGAATCCCAGAATGCAGGAGCAGGGAACCCTGAGTTACTGCCCATTTAACAGTTCCAGGACAAGCAGGGGAGGTTTCTGGAAGAGACAAGAGCCTCCCTCTGTAACACTCCCAGCGTGGCTCATTTGGAGCACTTGTACAGCTCCTCCACGTCCTGGGAGCTGCCTCAGCACTTCCAGTGGCCCAGTTTCTATTCCTGCACGCAGGGAAGCTGCCTTGGGCCCTGGGAGCCAGGAACAGAGCCTGGCCAGCAGCTCAGGAGGGATGCTGTGTGTGGGAGAGACCAGGGAACTGAAACTCAGACCAGGGAACTCAAACTCAGACCAGGGAACTCAAACTCAGACCAGGGAGATTCAAACTCAGACCAGGGAAATTCAAACTCAGACCAGGGAAACTCAAACTCAGACCAGGGAAACTCAAATTCAGACCAGGGAAACTCAAACTCAGACCAGGGAGATTCAAACTCAGACTCCTGGGCAGTCTAAGAGAGGAGGGAAATGCAAACTCAGGCCAGGAAAGCTCAAACTCAGACCAGGGAGATTCAAACTCAGGCTCCTGGCCAGTCTGAGGGACCAGGGATACTCAAAACTCAGGCCAGGAACTCAAACCAGGGAAACTCAAACTCAAACCAGGAAAATTCAAACTCAGACCAGAGAAACTCAAGCTCAGGTTCTTGGTCACCCTGAGGACCCATCTGGCACCAATGACCCAAAGGCAAAGAGCAGATCCCAGTGACCTTTCCCTTTCCCCCCCTCTCTGAACCCTTCCAGGGCTGCTGCAAAGGCTGCAGTGCCCTCGGGCAGGGCTGCAGTGGGACAGGGAGGGTAAGCAAACTGATCCATTGATGGGATTACCTCCCTTTTCACTAAGCTTCCCATTATCGTGCCCATGCAGCAGGTTTTAAGCCCCCATTCCATATGATCTCAGCAGGGCCAGGCAGAGCTGATGCTTTCACAGCCCATCAAAGTCACAGCCTGGTCACAGCCTTGCTCTCCATGATCCTGACACAGGAAATCCAGCTGGAATCCCTCCTGGCTCGCTCTGCTGGTTCAGAAAGGTGCCTGGGCCTGTGTGAGGCAGCTCTGCCCACTCAGCACAGGCTGAAAGGGGCAGAGGGGCTGCCCTGGTGGCTCTGGGAGAAAAGGGAGCAGAAATGTCAGATCTGATCCATCTCTGCTGGAGCAGACCTAGGGAGGGGCTCTGCAGCTCCTTCTGCTGTAGGGGCAGCAATGCCCAGCCCCACAAGTCTGTATTTTCTACTTTTTCTCATCATTTTAGGAACTGGCACTGATTCCCCAAGGACACAGCCTCTCCTGTGTCCTGTTTAAATCTGCAGTGTCCCCAAAAAAATCCTGTGTCCCCAAAATCTGCAGTTTTTGGGGGAGTCTCTGTGGCTCTTCCACTTCTGTCTCATTTAAAGGAAAAACCCTTTCACCAAGCAGTTTGTTTTCTCTTCCTCCTCTCAGAACATTCCTCGTGCATTCACAAAAAAAAAAGAATTTTTGGCAAGACTTTAGTCTCTATCTCTTAAAAGCAGGAGGAGGTTGTCACTGTTATTATTAGTAAAACATAAAAAAAGCCATTCCTAAATCCCAGAGCAGTTACATTTTAAACAATGAGAATTAAAAGGAGCCTTCTGAGGCAATGGAATTGGGATGTCACCAGGACAAAGTCGTTTCATGGCTGCTGTAATTCTGCAGACTTACACTTCATTAACAGACTTGGTTGGTTGGTTTTGGGTTTTTTCCATGAAACATAAGATTTTCCTGCAGACATTCAGACAGTTGGACTGAAGAGCATTTCCTAACTTTGTACCCAAAAACCTGGCAGACTGAGTGACTTCAGCAAGAGCCTTGGATTGCTGAGGAACTCAAAAATCCAGGGAGGGAGCTGTCACTGCTGGCAGCTGAGGGGAGCATGTGACTGAACTTCCCGAGGAAATTTATCAGAAATAAAAGTTAAGTGACCTAAAAATGGCAGAGTGCTGTGAAATTCATGAAGGGACAAAGCCCCCGAGCTGCTCAGCAGAACCCCCAAGGAAATCTTTGAGGCTGGAGAGTCCCAAAGGCTTCACTTCTCCATCAGCTGGGGAATAACAAAGGGCATTTTGGTCCCACCTTCAGCCCTTCAACACAGCCACGAGCCCTCAGTGCTCAGATTTCCACCTCTAAATCCACAGATTCAGGCCTCCAAAAAAAGTGAAAGATTTTTTGTTTCACCCCCCCAGGATTCCGTTTGTTTCAAGCCCCAAGGCAGGTACTTCAACACAGCCCTAAATACGATCACAGCAGCGTGGTTTGCTGCTTGGGTGGACATCATTCCTGCCACCTACCCTGAGAAACACTCCAGGAATCAACCTCCAGCACAGGGAGGACAAAGATTTGCTGGGATGTGTCCTGCCCTGGGAGCAGCAGCTCCTCCCAGCCCATCCCAGCACACCAAAACACCCCTGAGCCTGCATTTGCCCACAGAAATGCCCCAAACCCACAGGTTCCATCCCCATTTGGGGCTGCAGGAAGCACAAGGCTCACTCTCACACAGCTCTCAGCTCCTTTTGGCCAACAAAATTCCAAAAAAAAGGTCTGGGAACAAGCATGACACTCCTCAAGTGTTCCTGCTTCCCCTGCACTTTGGTTGGAGCCCAACCTTGGAATTTTCAGGGTTCAGGCTGCTCAGCTCCTCACCAACACTTCTTCCAAACCCAGAATTTTTCAGAGGAAAACCAGCCTGCTGTGGGGTTTACTATACAGAACAGACATTATTTAGGATTATGGTGGAGCTAAGCTTAATCCTGTTTACATTAACACAGCTTTGTGTTCCAAAAAAAGCCCCTTTTACCTGTACCTGCCATGGGGAAGAGCAGCAGTTGCACCTGGAGGGAGCTGGAGCCCAGCTTGCTCCAGGCAGAGATTTGTGGAGTGTTTTTGTCTTACCCTGAAAGACTTTGCAGGGCAGGAGAAGATTTTTAAAGCAAGGTTTTAAGGGCTATAGGACATCCCCACAGAGTTCCACGGGCAAATTACAGGTTGGGATATATGAGGTTAATTTTTACCTCTCTGGGATTAAAATATTGCTCATTTTGGTGTTGAGCAAATGGACAAAATCATTGTTCTAGCAAGGAGGGCCTGCCACGCTCACTCCCATCTTCCAGTAGATCCTGTGACCCTTCTAGACACAGATCCCTTCTCTGCATTAATTTGATGAGCTCAAATCCACCCTTATCACTGGATTCAGAGAACCATCCTGCTGGGATGATGTTTTTGCGGTTCTTTACACTGATTTCCCTTTGTGCACTGCTTTGATGAGCTGGGAATCTCTGTTTGATTAAGGGAATCACTGTTTGATTGAGGGAATCATCCTGCTGGGATGATATTTTGGGTTCTTTACACCCATTTATTTCCCTTTGCTGCACACTTGTGGCCACTGCCCAAGCCCCAGGTCTGGTGAGGTCAGCAAGAGCCCTGGTGCTCTCAGGATGAAAGGAATTCACTGTTCCTCCCCCCAGAGCCTGAACCCAAGGTCTGCAGCAGCCTAATTGCATCAGGATGTGCTGGTTGAGGCCCTGAATGATTTCTAAGCTTTCTGGCATTACCTTAATTAGATGGGGACTGTAATTTTCCACCCAGCCTTCCTCCAGTTTGCTGATTAATTTTTTGTTGTTGTTCAAGGAGGCCTTTGTAGAAGCAGAAAGCACAAACTCCCAAGCAAAGAAAATTATTCCCTCTGCTCTCAAAGACAGCAAAAGATTTTTTTTTCCCTCTCAAAATTGATGCTTGAATGTGATTCAGGTTTTTCAATGTATTGGGATGCATCCAACAGTGAAAACCACCCAGTTTTGACCACAGTGAGGCCAGAATGACCACAGGAGTTCTCCCTCATACAACTCTTCATTTAAAGCAGGTGTTGATTTCCAGAGTGCCCAGCTCTCCAGCAGCACAAGGAATTTTTGATGCAGTTTTCCACCTTCTTCTCAGTCCTTTCTTTGCCCATTAACAGGAAGAGCTGAAGTGGAAGCAGCAAGGCCCAATTCCATCCCTAAATTATTTCTGCCACTTTGATTTTCACTTCTTGTAAAGCCAAAAGCTGCCATGGCCCATTCCAGAGTCACCCAACTTCCAGTGCACAATGAAATAATTCCCACCTGTGCCTAAATACACTGGCATTTCATTAATTCTGTGCTGTGAAAGGGCTTGACAATGCAAGTGTAAGCTCCTGAAGCAGCAGCACCTCTCACACGATGCTCAGCAGGTACCTGAGGACCTTCTCCCACCCAGGCAGAGCTTCTGTGCCAGCTACAGGCAAAAAATAAAGGCAAAAACTGGCAAAGAGCTGAGCTTTGAGTGCAAAGAGGACTTTGGAGCACATGATTCACCCTGAGGTGTCAGACCCAAGCACGCTGCACTGACACATCCCTGCTGCTCTGGGCAGGAGAAGGAGCATTGTTCCTCCTCCAGCAGCATCCCCAGCCCCAGGCAGGGACAGGCAGCTCTGAGAGGAGCCTCAGCTCCTCAGGACTCCAAAATCTGCAGGCAGGGACTTTGCAGAGGGGAGGGACACCCAGGGAGGCTCTCTGGCCCAGCAGGAATGGCCCTAAAGGCACATTTAAGAATTTTAAATTCCCTCTGCCCATGACTTGCTGGGATCCCCTTTACCTCTTTCTACCCATAAAGCAGCTGCAATAATCTTCATATTCCTGGTAAAATGGTTTGAAAACCAGAAATCTGTGAGTGCTCCTGTGCAAATGCTCTGGAAAGACACCCTGGCAAGGGACAGCCTGGCTTAGCCATGGAGGCAGGGATTGAGTCCTGACTGCTCCACCCCTAATCCCATAGAGCAGCAAAGCTGAGCAGTCCCACTGCTGGCCAGGCACCAGGCTTTGGGGGAAAATTGGTGACAGAGCAAGGAATGGTCTGCTGAGGCACATCTGGGGGTACATCCAGGTGTGGGGAGCCCCAGCTGTGGTTCTGCCTGTGCTGGAGGCTTGGAGGGGTTTCAGGGCAGCCCAGGCAGGTCAGACACCCTGCAAAGGCTCAGGGGTTCCTCAGAGCCAGCCACCTCCCCGTGGCTTTAGCAGGGTGGGGAAGGTGAGAAGTGCTGCCAGGCTCACCCCAAAGCAGAGCTGGGCTGACAGAGCAGCAGCACCTCTGGAGCTTGGTGTGCCCAGGGAGGGATTCAGGGAGCTCCGGGGCTGAGCAGGATGAGGGAGCCAGAAGTCAAAAGAGCTGAATCCTATTAATCCTATAAATAGCCCTGGGACAGGAGAGGGTGAGTGCCAGCTCCTTGTGCTGCCATCACACAGCAGAGACCTTTTGGTCACAGATCACCTTGCCCCGAGGGGAGCAGAGCCAGCCAGAAAATAACCCCAAAGAGAGAAACAAACCAAAACCAACCCCAGGGGTGAGGAGTCCCAGCTCACAGGCAGGGTGGCACCTCCACCCCTCCCAAGGATGAATAACCCCAAAGAGAGAAACAAACCAAAACCAACCCCAGGGGTGAGGAGTCCCAGCTCACAGGCAGGGTGGCACCTCCACCCCTCCCAAGGGGGACTTCTCCTGCTCCCAGGCAGGTAAATAATTCAATCCCACAGCTGGATGGAGCCCTGGGGATGTGTGGCTGCTAAAAGCAGGAGTTTATAAAGAAAGGGTGAAGGACAGGGGTTGTACATGTGGGAAATCCAGGAATTACCCACTGGGCTGAGAACGAGGGGAAATATTCCATGGAACACCTGCTGAGGGACAGAACAGCCCTGCAGCACTTCTGCTGGGCAGGAGCAGCCAAGAGCCCTGGTGCTCTGGAGAGATTTCCCCTGCTGGGCAGGTAACCCTGCATTTCACTTGGCCCTGCTTGCCAAACAACCTCTGCTTGGGCCCTCAAAATCTCCCTGTCCCCTCTGGAATGGATTGTTTGTTCAACACAATCTCGTTGGGGGGGAAAGAAAATAGTTATTTTAAATGACTCACTGCACACAAGCAGCCACATAATTAAGTTTGCCAGAGGAAATGATCCTCCAGCTCGAAAAAGAGAAGGTGTTTTATTGTTAAAATGCAGCTTGGAGCTGCCAGGCCTGCTTTGACACATCTCTCTGTGCCCCATCTGTTTTCAAGAGCTGACAGAAGTGTCAGCACATAAATAAACTGCATTTCCCCGAGGAAAGGGAACAGGCTGAGGCCACATGGACAGAGCCAGAGCAGATGAGACCCCTCTCTGTGGTTCCCTTTCATTATAAACTCCTGCTTTTAGCAGCCACACATCCCCAGGGCTCCATCCAGCTGTGGGATTGAATTATTTATCTCCCTGGGAGCAGGAGAAGTCCCCACAAACAGCAGGGAAACACCTTCAAGGCAGGACAGGCCATTAATGAGGGGCTTTAATGCCCACGGGGGGGACTCTGCTGCATCTCAACACCAAACAAAACCATCCTGGCCTCAGATGTCTGCAGGTGACAGCGTCCACGAGGGCTCTGACTCTGAGAGGGAAGGGGGAAAAGGGAAATAAACCGGCCTGAAGTGACAATTCAGCAATTCCGGGGCGCCCAGAGCAGGATGTGATTCCTCACATGGCGGAGAAAGCACCAGTGCAGCTGAGCTGTGCAGAGAGCAGGCAGAAGGACAATGCTGCTGCCTGCTCCAGCGCTAATTAGGGGATAATTGGGCTGCTGAGGTGCCCTCAGTCAGAAGGGATGGAGAGGGAGAGGGAAAAGGAGGCAAGAGGACAAAGCAGCTTCCCCGGAGGCTCTCGGCTGTGTTGGGTTTGGTCAGCACCCTGCACTGTCCCATCGGCGTGGGGACACAATCCCACGTTAATTTGTGTGTAAATAAACACAGAACGGGCAAACAGAGACGGGCAGGACACACAGCTGGGTCAGCACAGCACGCACGGAGTGCCAGAGCTGCTCTCTCATTTCCAGGTCACAGTCACAAATCACAGGTCCTCCCCTTGCTAAACCGATTTTAGTTTTACTTTTGCTGGAGTGTGTGAGGAGGCAGAGATCCCGAGAATCTGTTTTTCTCGTGGGAGAGGGAAGTTTCTCCCGCAGCTGAGCTGGCTGTGGGTCAAACTGAACGTGCCCGGGGTTTGCTCCCATCACTGAGTACGTTATTAATAAATAAGTTACTAATTGTGCCTGAGGAGGATGTGCTGCCCCCGAGCACAGGAAGTACGAGCTCGATCTAAACCCAGACCTTGGCTGGCTAAACATGAGCCTGACACTGTGAGGAGGAGGAGGAGGAGGAGGGGATGGAGCGATTCCAGCTCCATCCAAGGAGCCCTGGGGCCGCCCTGGAGCCGGGGCAGGCTCAGGTTTCACCCCCAGTTTGTTTTCCCGGAGGGGAGCCCAGCAGGGATGGCCAGTGTTCATTTTCTGTGGATAACAGAAAATATTACCCATTTCTGGAGGCACAGCACCCAGGCGCTGCACGGCTGAGGAGCCACCCAACACCGAACAGAATAAAAACCCCCCAAAAGTGAGAGATAAAACAGCAGCAGCTCTGTGGTTCCAGCAAATCCCCCACGGTTTTTCTTCCTTTTCAGCTCACAGACAGCAGATCGTGCTCCAGCATGGGTGTGTAAATACCCAACAAAACTCATTTTTTGTGTCCCCCAAAGAGGGGNAGCTCTGTGGTTCCAGCAAATCCCCCACGGTTTTTCTTCCTTTTCAGCTCACAGACAGCAGATCGTGCTCCAGCACGGGCTGCCCGGGCATTGCTGTGTGTAAATACCCAAAAAAACTCATTTTTTGTGCCCCCCAAAGAGGGAAGTCCCACTGCACTCCCCCCACAGCCGCAGGATTCCCATCTCCGCAGTTTCTCGGTGCATGTCCTTATTTTACGATTCATTACTCTCCTTGCAGAATAGGCAAATAAAGAACACTTTGAAAATTACATTTTCCCGACCACGTTGAATTCCAGCCCCCTGGGGATTCAACTTACAGAAGAAGAAGGGGGTAGTGGGGGGTGAAACCCCAAACCAGCTCTTTGGCAGCCCCAAGAAATGTGAGTCCACAAAGCAGATTTCCAGCCCCGAGCCGCACAGACCCCGCACATCCCTCAGGACAGGAGCGGATTTCACACAACAAACGCTGCCCCACAGCCTCCAGCAGTTTGTTTTATTTACCGGCACGGCAGCAAAGCAGCGAGAGGAGCACAAACCCCCCCGAGCCGCACAAACCCCGCCTGTAAAACCGGCCACAAACTCCGCACCCAACTCCTGCCGGAGCGCAGCCCCCGGTGAGGAACCTCGCTGTCCCCCCCCTTTTCTGCCCCACGAACGCAACGATTCTGCACAAAACCACTCTGCCTTCCTCCCGGCCGAGCTGGGGGACGTGGCTTTACCTCGGTGAAGCCCTCCTGAAGGATATCGAGCAGATTCCCCCTGGCCAGGCAGGCGAGCATCGTCCCGGGCGAGCCGGCGGCGGCGGCCGGGGCGCTCAGGGGATGCGGGGCTGCGCTCCCGGCGCCTCGGGGCGCCTCTCCCTCCTCTTCCTCCCGAGCACAAAGGCCGGGAGCTCATCGGGAAGGGCGCTCATCGTCCCATCTGTGCAGCCCGGGCAGAGTTGAGCCGGAGCGCGGCTCGCTTTGGGCATGCTCGGCGGGAGGAGGGAGCAGCTCGGGCAGAGATGTCACTCGGTTGTCACGGCAACGCCGCGGCTTTACGAGATGCAGGCGAGGGGAAAACATCTGA
>VXBC01001582.1:63241-96374 GCA_013399945.1 Ploceus nigricollis | reverse complement strand
TGGGACAGTCTGTGCCTGCTCTCTGTGGCCTGAGAGCTCTGTCACACTGTCCTGCACTGCTGGTGACACAGCTGTGACACCGGCGGGGAGAATGAACAGGGGAGAGCAAACACAGGGCCAGGAGGAGCTGGGGAGGGCACGGAATTAATTCTGAGGGATCTGGGGGTGCTCAGCCTGGAGAAAAGGAGACTCAGGGGTGACCTCATCACTCTCCACAGCTCCTGAAAGGTGGCTGTGCTCAGCTGGGGCTGGGCTCTTTCTCCAGGCAGCACTGACAGAACCAGAGGACACAGCCTCAAGCTGCACCAAGGGAAATACAGGTTGGATATCAGGAAAAGGTTTTTTACAGAAAGGGTGATAAAGTTCTGGAATGGCTGCCCGGGGAGGTGGTGGAGTCACCATCCCTGGGGGTGTTTAACAAAGCCTGGATGTGGCACTGGGTGCCAGGGTTCAGTTGAGGTGTGGGGCTGGGCTGGACTCGATGATCTTGAAGGTCTCTTCCAGCCTGGTCATTCTGTGATCCTGTGATTTTTATGGCAAGAGCATCCAGGTCCCTGAGGCACCGGAACAGCTGTGGGGCAGGCACACAGCGAGCTGGCATTATCAGAAATGCAAAGAGAGAGCTCTGTGCTGCTTTGGGCACTGCTTTTGTCTCAGAATCCTCTCCCAGGGCAGCCCCAGTGCTGCTGTCAGCCCCTGGAGCTGCTGAGCAGCACAGATGGCACCTGATGGCCCAGGCTGTGCCAGGCTGTGTGTGTGCTCTCCTTGCCCAGCCTGGGCTCACCTGCTGCCATCCCCCATCCCCAGGCAGAGAAGGAGCTCACCCCCATCACAGGAAACCCGCAGGGAGCAAAGGGACCAGCAGCACTTCTTGCCAGAGCAGGGCCAAAGAGAAGCCTTTTAGAGCTGCTGCCCCAGTGTGTCTGTGGGTCTGAGGAAGCCTTTTTTGGGGGCAGTGAGGAAGTGATGGCCGTGCCTGAGCCCACACACACCCCCGGGGCTCTGCCCTCAGCACAGGGCTCAGGAGCTCAGCCCTCCTGAGGTCTGGGCTCTGGGTGAAAGGGATGCAGGTGGTTGAGAGGCCCCAGCCCAGAATTATGCCTGGAATGATTATTAATGACTTAGACAATGCCTGTTGGAAAGGTGATGTTTTATTTTGACAGCTTATCTGGTTCTACTTCAGGGGTCAGGGCAGGAGGTCGGACACTGAGGGCACCTGCTCTGCCAGGCTCAGCCACCCTCGCTGTGCCCCTGAGCCTGGCAGGCAGGGCTGCTCCTCATCTGACTGATCCCCAGGGCTGGGAAACAGAAGAGAGCTGAAAATAGCAGGCAGTGCTCTGCTCTGGATCCCACTTGGCCTGGCAGGGGACAAAAGTCAGCCTCATCCCCGTGCTCCAGTCCCAAAGGGATGTGCTGGGCAGGCACTGCTGCCCCGGTCAGTCCTGGCCCCGGAGTGGGGTGGGGGCAGAGCCACAGGGGAGGGGGAGTCACATCCCCCAGGGTTCTGGAGCCTCCCCTCCTCTCTGCTGGGAGAGCTGCACCCAGGCACGCCAGGCACCCCCAAATTTAGCCACTGACACAGCATTTTGTGTGCCTGGCTTGGCCCTGACGACACAAGGGTGGCAACTGTCACCTGCTGAGCCCTGGGGCCGCCGGGGCAGCAGCTGCCAGCGCGGCAGCACACACGATCCCTGTCCCCATCACGAGACCTCGGGCACATTGCTCACGTAGTGTCTGCAAAAGGGGCCAAATTCAGCCCCTCCCTGCCTTCACAGACGGGGCTGGGGCGCCAGCCAGGCAGTTGGGGTCTGAGCAGAGCCTCTCCCTTCGGTATTTTGGGTTCAGTCCCCCCACCGAGGTCTGTGTGTGACGGAGGTGCTGTGACTCAAGGGCTGAGCAGGCACAGGCTGTGGCTGGGCATTCATCTGTGCCCCATTAACTCGGGCTCATTCCAGCTGCAGCTCTGGAGATGCTCAGGGACCTTCCAAGGGCTCATCACTCCTCACCTTTTTGTCCCTGAGGTCACTCACTTCACTCTGGGCTCCCTAAACCAGCAGCTGGGCCAGGGGGATGAGGCCCAGAGGTGGCCACAGTCCCTCCATGTCCCCACTGGTGCCACTTCCACAGGTGAGCTCAGTCCCAGCTGGGCACTGTCCGTCCTTCCTGCTGCACAAGAGCAACACGAATCCAAGGCAAACAAGAGAAGAGCAGAGGCAGATTTATTCCTCCCTCCTCCTGATTGCTGCAGGCACTTTTACAGACCAACACCCACCTTGCACAGCCACGAATCTCAGCCTCCAGCTCAGAAGCCAGGCACTGGGATCCCCTTTTCTCTCTTCCCAGTGCCCTTCTGGGCTAAAGCACAGTCCACTGAGATACAGCCTCACAGTTAAGGGTAGGAGTGACCCTGGGCTGAGAGCAGAGCTCCCTGCATGGTCACCTGGCCCAGGAGAAAACTTGCATTACACTCACTCACACTCACACTTCAGTCCCACTCTTTTTTCCAGTCCCAAGTCCCTTTTGTTCCCAGCCATCAGCCTCGAGCAGCAGAAGTGTGGCTGCCTCAGGGCCCTGCTAAACACTGATGGTGAGAAACAGGGCTCTGGCACTGCACATTCCCCAACCCTGTCCCCCCCACCTTCCCACATCTGCGGCCTTTAGGATTTTTCCTTCTCTTTTCCTTCCTCAGCCTGCTCTTCTTCCCCCACTGGCTGCTCCTGCTGGATTATCTTCACCTCGTTGACTCTGGCCTTCACCTCCTTGCCTGTCCGGGGAGCCACAATGCTCAGGATGCCATCGTGGGACAGGGTGGCCCTGACCAGCAAGGGGTCCACGTCCAGGGGCAGGATGTAGGTCCTGGTGAACTCCCTGGAGACGAAGCCGTGGCGGTCGGCCTTCTGCGGGTGCTGCCCCACCACCTCCAGCAGGTTGTCCACGGTGCGGACGCTGAGCTCGTCGGGCAGGAACTGGCAGACGTCCAGGAACACCTGGAACTTGTGCTCGTTCAGGCAGATCTCCGAGGTGCCCCTCTCCAGCTGCTTGTTGATCCGGGGCCGGATGTAGTAGCCGTGGTACAGGGCAGGGGCTAAAATCTCCGACGGGGACACGCCTGCAAAGGAGAGTGGTGAGGAGCTCCCAGGGAATGGGGCTGCAGCAGCAGGCAGGAGCAGTTTGGGACCTGGAGAACACCTTGGCTTTGCCACATCCCCACTGCAGGGGTGGAGTCTGCTGCAGTTCCCACCTTTGTGCCCCTAAAACCCACCCAGAGCCACATCCCTGCCAGGCTCTGCGTGCCCAGAGCTGCCAGCGAGCCCAGGGCTGGCATCCAGCTTGACATGTTGGGTGCACGGGGAGGGCCTGGTGGGTGCACGGGGAGCTCTGCAGAGCAGAGCCCACAGCCAGGCATGGGCATGGAAACTGCTGATGGTGAAGAAACCGCCCTGAAGAACTAAAGGCCTTTTGTGTGCCATTGTCCACAGGGCTTTCCTTGGAGCTTTTTGCCTTTTCACGCTGTTGTGCTGGTGCTGAATGGTTCTGCTGCTGCCCACATTCCTTCCCCTGGGCCAGCCACTGCCCAGCTTTGTGCTGAACGCCCCAGCTCAGCTTTTCTCCACATCCCCCCGGCTGGAAAAGCTTCCCCCCCTCCCCTGAGAGCTTTGGCTCCATGTTTTCACAGCATGTGCATGAATGCCAGAGCATGGCTGGCATGAGGGAGGGATGGGACAGGCAGCAGTGGGCATGGATGGGGAAGTGGACATGAAGAGAGAGACCCTGCCTATTCCCTGGCTATTCCCTGGTTTTTCCCTGTTTTTTCCCTGGCTATTCCCTGGGGTTTTTTCCTCTGGCTATTCCCTGTTTTTTCCCTGTTTTTTCCCTGGTTATTCCCTGGATATTCCCTGGCTATTCCCTGGCTGTTCCCCCCTGATTTGATCTGGGTTCCTCCACTCAAAATTCCTCAGCTCTGACTTCCCCTTCTGGAGCTCAAGCTCCCCAGAGGGAATTCCACCAGCCCTCCAGCAGCAGAGGGGAGAAAGGTGCAAAGAGGGGGGGATCCCACCTCCTTCCTTACCTTCTCCAAAGTTCTGGTCGTAGATCTTGCTGGGGTTGGCAAACTCGTACTCAGAGCTCATGGGGTAGGCATGGGGCACGGTGCGGGCGGCCATGGCGTGTCCAGGACGGGCACCTTCCCTCTTTCCTTCTTTCCTTCCTTCTTTCCTTCCTTCTTTCCTTCCTTCCTTCTTTCCTTCCTTCCTGCCTTCCTTCCTCCCCAGCCCTCGCTGCCTCTCCGAGTGAGGGCTGCAGGCTGCAAGGCTCCAGCTGGGTGGATTCCAAAGGGAGGAGTGAGGGATAAAAAAGATGGCCCAAAATAGCCCCAGGACGCTGGGCCAGGGAAGCTTCTCGCTGCATTCCAGCAGGGAGGGCAGGGGACACCTCGGGGACACCTCAGGGACCCTCTGAGGGTCCCTTCTGGAGCAGGGGGTGGATGGGCAGTGAGCACAGCCCCGAGTCAGGGGCTGAGGGGAGCAGGACAGACCCCAGGCTCTGCTGCTCCAAAGCAAGGGCCAGCGAGAGGCTCGTTGGAGCAGCTCAGGGAGTCCCTGGCACTGGAACTGGTGGCCCTGAGCCCCCGTGGGTGGCTGGGGCTTGTTCAGCTCGTGCAATGAAGCCACTGCCCACACCCTTTGCCCCACTGTGAGCTTGGGGCTCAAACCCCTCCCGTTCCCTACTGAGGACCCTGATTTTCCCAGGAGCTGAGCTCAAGTCTTCTGTTCCTTCAGTGGTGAAGGGAGTGAAGCAGGGATCCAGGTCCCACTGCTGTCACCTCCCCTTCCTGAACCCTGCTGGCTGCCCAGGCTCTTCCCTTGGCCAGGGCACAATGCCATGGAGAAATGCTGGTGCCAGACATCACCAGCTAACCCAGGCTCTGAACCTGGCCTAAATCCAGTTTTCCTGAGCAGGGCTGGTGGGCTGCTGGTGCTGCAGCAGGGGAGGAGTGCCCAGCTGAGCTCTGCACACCCTGAAACCAGAGATTTCCTTGAGCCCTGCAGTGTGGGAGAGCAGGTGCAGTGCTGTTGATGTCATGGGGACTTGGAGAGGGTATTTATGGCCTGGGCTGCTGCACAGGGCAAATCCTGCTCCCTATTCTTGCAGGCAAGCCGAGAGGAAGAGGCTCAGAGCCTTTTGGAAAGGGCTGGCAGAGCTGGCAGTGCCTCTGAGCCAGAAATTGTGTTTAAATTGTGAGCTCTCACGGGCAGAGAAGCTCTTGCCCTTCAACAGAAGCTAGGCTGAACCCATTCCTGTGATTTGGGCTCAGGGGCGAGGCAGGAATGAAAGTGAATGCATTAATTGTGAGGAGGAGAGCTGCAGGAAAGCAGGTTAGAGCAGGGGCAGAGGCACACAGAGGTGTTCTGCACCCCTGGAGGCCGTGACCATGGCCAGGTTCTCTCTGGGGTCACAGCGTGGGGGACTTCCCTCCAGAGCAATGTGCTCTGCAGTGGGCAAAGACAGGAGGTGTTGGTGGAGAGATCCATCCTCTATTCACACCCACCACGAGGGCAGCAGGGCTCGCTGGGCTGCAGTGCCAGGATCCCAGCAAAGCCCTCCTGGCACTTCCCTAGCCCTGATCTTGGGGCTCCCTTTGCTGCCGGGACAGGCTCAGCCCTGGTGGGTGATGCAGGAGCCGAGGTCCTGGGAACAAGGGCCCCTTGTCCTGGTCCCCGTGAGGCAAAGATAGGAGCTGCATTGATCCCGCTGGCATCCAGGGCAGCTGGAACACTGGCCAAGCCCGCCCAGGACTGGGGATAAACAGCACGTGGGCAGCGGGGCGGGCACAGGGCCACTCCAGCTTCTTGCTGCCCCATTGGGCTTCTCTTCTTCCTCTCCCCTTCCCCCTCCTCCTCAGCAGCGTGCTCAAATCCCTCAGACAGCTACTGGGCACCGCCGAAGGGCCCAGCCCAGGAGTGGGACAATAAAATCCCTGACACCACTGTTCAAGAGGCCTCGGGGGGGTGGAAGGCCAGGCCAGCTGCACGGGTATAAAGCTGTCCCCGCTCCCAGCACTGCAGCACAGTTGTTTGCCAGGCTCCTCCAGCGCTCTCCAATGGATATCACCATCCACAACCCCCTGATCCGCAGACCTTTCTTCTCTTGGTTGGCACCGAGTCGTATCTTTGACCAGATTTTCGGGGAGCACCTGCCGGAGTCGGAGCTGCTCCCTGTTTCCCCCAGCTTCAGCCCCTTCCTGATGAGATCCCCCATCCTTCGGATGCCCAGTTGGCTAGAGACAGGACTCTCGGAGGTAATCTTTGCTTCTTCGGGCTCTTGGTGGCTGCTGGGGGCACAGCCTGCTGGCTCTGCAGGCCCAGGAGAGCTGAGAGCTTGGAAGATGCTCCTAGGTGTTTTTGTTTTTTTTTTTTAGGAAAAAGGCTGGGGGAAAAGGTGCTGTGTTTGCACCTCTGCATTGTTTGGGATGGAGCAAGTCTGGCCATAGTGATGGGAGCAGAGCTCAGGGTGCATGGCAGATTACCCTAGGAGCTGGCAGAGGAAAGGAGGAAGCCTAATTTCCCTAATTTCTCCAATTTCCCTAATTTCTCTAATTTCCCTAATTTCCCAGTCTGCTGCACCAAACTTTCAATCCCACTCCCACCTGAGAAGCCAAGAGCACAAGGGCAGGGGGATCCTCATGCCAAGCAGTGCAGGAGCCCATGGCTGCTGAGGGAAAAGGGGCCTATTTCAAACAATCACTGCCCAGAAAAGCAGCGTTTTTAATAAGATCCAGGACCCAGAGGATCATGGAGCAGGTGCCTCCTCCCTCCAGGGGCTGAGCCAAGAGGCTTTTGCCTGCCCTGCAAGTCAAATGTCTTATTTACAAGGAGCTTGAGGAGCTATTCCAAGCAGAAGGAGTGAAAGTATTATTTTAATCCTTGCATAATGTCCCTCTTGATTTAGTGACCTGGGTTTGGCTGCCCAGTGAAGCAGCCATGATAAAGAGTCAGCTTTAAATAAAGAGTCAGTTTTAACCAATTCAGGTGGAGAGTCTCAGGTCCTGTAGGGATGGGCATTAACACAAGGCCAGCAAGGGACAGAGCCACTCAGATCAGATCCCAAAATAAAGGTCAGTGTGTGTGTGTAGAGACCAGCTTGAGTCTTGACCCACTGCATTCTTTAAGCTGAAACCCTCACCTGCTCTTTTCTGAAGTCACCTCCTGGTTTTTGCAGATGCGGCTGGATAAGGACAAATTTTATGTGAACCTGGATGTGAAGCATTTCTCCCCTGAGGAGCTGAAGGTGAAGGTGCTCGGGGACATGATCGAGATCCACGGGAAGCACGAGGAGCGCCAGGTACCCCCTGCTTTAGCTTCACCCCTGAGGGAGTCACTGTGAACTCCCTCACCTCTGGTGGCTGCAAAACAATCCCCTGCTCATCTCAAATATTTGGCATTTTTTCAATCAAGATGCTCCATGCAATCCCCCCCAAGCTGATCCCAGACAGGGCAGCAGGAGGGTGGAGGTTTATTGCTGATGTTGCATGAACTGTGAACCGAACTGGAAAATCATCTGTGAAATGGGCATTTTTGGGCTTCCCCTCTTTCTGGGAAGAGGCCAGGAATGCAGGGAGGTGTCCAATGAGCTAAAAATTAACTGTATCAATCAAGCCACGTAATGAATCAGTGCATTGCCCTGTGTGTTACCTTTCCTAGGCCAGCTATCAGTTTCTAATCCTTAAAGTTGTGTTCTCCTGTCATTCATCCCTCTCCCTGCTGGCTCTGGAGACCTGTGTGGACACTGGGCAGGCAGAAACACAAAGCCATGCCCAGAGCTGGATGTAACAGCATTTTCCAGCCCCCAAAGTAGCTGTGTCCCTGGAATTGCCACCCCTGGGAGCACAGCGTGTCATCAGGAAATGCAGTGCTCCCTGTAGCACTGGGGACCTGTAATCCTGACACCATTTCTGGAATCCTTTTTGGCTAAGAAGATAACCCAGCAGTGGGGTCAGGCACTGAGGGTCTCTGGGGCAGGTGTGGCTGGGAATGGCACCTCGGGAATGGCAGCACAGAGTGCTCTGCCTGGCACAGGGGTGGGCACAGAGCCTCCCCCTGTAAACTCTGTGCCTGCAGGCACCTGCAGCCCGGGCACTGTCCCACTCCAGCTCCTTAAAGAGGACAGCTGGTCACCCTTGTGCCAAGAATGACACAAGAACAGAGAGACTGAACTGTAAGAGGAGAAAAAGAAGCTTTAATACAAAGGATTCTCCAGTTTATATAGACTGATACATTCTGTTTGATTGGCCAGTTAATAAAAACATTTTTCTCACACACTGTCTTTGAGAAGAACAGGAAAACAAAGTGGAAAAACATCACCTGCAGATCGTTTATACTAACAAGTGATCACATTCCTACAACTTCCTAAAAATTCTCACAAGCCACTGTGAGAAACGATTGCCATTTCTCTCTCCCTGACCAGGCTGGTATCCACAACAGCTCATCTTCAGAACCCTTTTAACTCCCTGAAAACTTTCCTTTGAGAGCCCCAACTCCCCATTCCTAGCCTTTAAGCAAAGACCCCGTGGTTAAGGCGGCACCGGGCGAACACTCCTTAATTAAAACTCGTGCGGTAAGGATTTTCTCCTCCCCTTGGTGCAGGACGAGCACGGCTTCATCGCCAGGGAGTTCAGCAGGAAATACCGGATCCCGGACGACGTGGACCCGCTGACCATCACGTCGTCGCTGTCGCTGGACGGGGTGCTGACCGTCAGCGCCCCCCGCAAGCAGAGCGATGTCCCCGAGCGCACCATCCCCATCACCCGCGAGGACAAACCGGCCATCGCAGGCGCCCAGAGGAAGTGAGGGCTGCTCTGCTGTCCCCAAAGCCACCCCTGGAGGGCCATTCCAGAGCTCTTTCCTCCACCTGGTGCCGGCTGTACTGAATGGCTGCTCGTATTATTTATGCTGAGTAAGTTTACTAACGAATAAAACCATGGAGAAGCAGTTTGGATTGATTTGTTTTGGGTTGGGTTGAGAAGGTGGATAAAAGGTGCAGGGCAACATCGTTTTTTGGGTGGCAGGCGTGTCCAGGACAGCTTATCTGGGCGTTCAGAGGCACTTTGCTCATCACACCTTGTGTTCTCTCTCCCTTCAATGCTGCCAGGGGATTTCAGAGTGTTTCACAAGCAACAGGAAAGTTTCTCCCGTGGAGATTAAACTGGTAAAACAGCTCCATGCCAACTGAAACCCATCTGAAGTGTGGGTATTTGATAACAGCTGGCTGGAAGACAACTGTATCTTAAATCTCTCAAATGATTCATGTAAAGGAGAAACATCCAGGGGCTGCAGGCAGTTCAGAGCAGCTTCAGGTGAAAACTGCAGGGCTGCAGTAAACACAGATCTACCCAAAGAGAAGGAAAACACCTTGCTCTGATGATGCAAATCACATCCCTTTGAAACTCTGCTGTTCGTGCCCTTCAAACACTGAGCAGGATCTGATGTCTACAGCAATAATCTGATTTATGCCAGCATTGCTGAGTGATACAAACCACTACTGAAGTCCTTTTCAGGCATCTTCATCTGCCTAGCACCTCTCTTCAAAGGGGTAGAAAGGGATGTTTGGATGACTGGAACTGAATTTCTGAAATTCATCTTCAAAAAGGACAGATCAGTCACACAGATCATCAGACTCAGTCATGGCCTGACCTATTTTCTGTGTTCCTTAGACCTGCTGAGACAAAAGTCCTGTTAGCAGGGATCACAGTACACCTCAGCTGAGCAGGGAGGACACCCTTCTGTGGCTGTAGGTGAGGAAAAGAAAATGAGCACTCTGTGATGGGGGTCACTGTCAAACACCCCAAATCCCCCCTCATTTCCAAGGTCTGCTGTTTCCTATTAGCTGGTTCTAATTAGCTCTCCCAGCTAAGGTGTTAATTGGGCTTGTCTGGCCAGGCACAACCTCTGCACACAAGAACAAACCCCAGACACACACAGAGGTTACAAACAGCACAGATTAAAAGCAGGAAGAACATTTCCCACATGGCTTTCATGTGTGACCACTGCACCACTGGCTCCTGGGGGTTTCTGGAGCTTTTCCTGCTTCCTTCTTGTTCCTTCTCCACCTGCAGGCCTGGAGTGCAGCAGCACTGGGCAGCTGGGCTGCACAAAAGAGGTTCTAGCTCTGGAAATCAGTGAGGTTTTTGTTCAAATCCTAAAAGAATCAGCATTGAAAGGAAGTAAATGTAAAATAGTAAGAACTTAGCCAGAAAGTGCAACTGAGGGAAATCTTTTTTACAGCACAGGGGTTTTGTCAGGCTCAAATCAGCAGCCAGAAATGGAATTCTGAGTGAAAGCTCTCTGGGGATAAACTGGATGAGGTCAGCCAGACAAGAATACTTGAAATGCAGAGCCACTCCCTGAGTGACCTGAAATACCTGTTCTGGGGTGGCACAGGAGCACAGCCCAGCACGGGGAGAGTGACAGAAAACATCTCTGTCATCTCCAGGCACAAACATCATCGAGAAGCTCCTCACAGCCAACAGATCATCCCAGATCTGCACAGGTCAAATTCCCTCTCTGATGTTTCCCTCTAATCTGAAGCAGGTTGTTTCCAAAGCAGTGAGTGTGCTGAAAAGGAAAACTCACATTTAGCATGGCTAAATACAAGTTTGGAGGGTTTTTTTGTAATTATTGGAATGGGAAGGTTGTGTGGTAACTATTTTCTCAGTACCCAACACCTCTCCAGGCCACTACACATCATTTAAAATAGACAAAATGATCTCTCAATGCCACAGGGACCCAGTGCCCGGCACAGAGCTCACAAATTGTGGCAGTGGGTCTGTGCAGGAGCTCAGCTTTGCCCATTTCAGACCTTCCTCTTTATTATCTGTGTGAAACCCTGTCCTGACACACTGTCCTTGCCCTGTGGGCCAGCTGTGGACACACAAATGGAGCAGGTGACACCCAAGCCTGGCTGTTGGAGATATTCTAGACCATAATTTCCTTCCTTCTCAAAGGCACCACACACATATGTGAGGCAGGGAAATTAATTTACCTTGTATCACCCTGCTGAGGAATTAGGGACCTTCTTATTACACCTTGGTTATGTCTGCAATTATCTGACACCTAATGATGCTTCCAGCACCTTTCCACTGCTTCTCTTCTCTTTTCCTTCTCTTTCTGTCTGTCTCTGCTTCTCCCCTTTGGGAATTCAAGCAGCACAAAGATTGTCAAAGGATAAAAATTGCAGGTACAGGTAAAGGCAGGTACAGGTAAAGGTCAGTTCAGAGGAGGCCACCAAATTGATTATAGGGCTGGAACTCCTCTGCTGTGAGGAAAGGCTGAGAGAATTGGGATTGCTGAGCCTGGAAAAGAGATTTCAGGGTGACCTAATTGTGGCCTTGCAGTACCTGATGGGAGCCTCCAGGAAAGATGGAGAGAGACCATTCACAAAGGGCTGGAGTGACAGGCCGAGGGGGAATGGCTCCAGCCCGACACAGAGCAGGGTTAGATTGGATATTAATAAGAAATTTTACCCTGTGGGGGTGGTGAGGCTCGGGCACAGGTTGCCCAGAGAAGCTGGGAAGTGGCTGGAAGTGTTTGAGGATGGGGCTTGGAGCAACCTGACCTGGGGTAGCGAAAGGTGTCCCAGCAGNAGCTGCCGAGGAGTCCCCGGGGATGCCCGCGGGGACACAACGCCACCAGCAGTGGCCGCTGACCGGCCGCACGTCATGAGCGAGCGCCGGTGGCTGCGAGCGCCCGGGGCTGCGAGCGCCGCTCCCGGCCGGGGCCATGGGGCCGCCGCTCCGCCGCGTCCTGCTGCTCGGAGAGGGCAACTTCTCCTTCGCCGCGGCGCTGTGCGGGGCCCAGGGCACGCACGTGGTGGCCACTTGCTACGAGAGCGAGGAGGAGGCGGCCGGGCGCGGGGGAGCGGCGCGGAGCATCCGCCGGCTGCGGGACAGCGGTGGGTGCGCGGCGGGGAGCGCGGGGACGGGCTGGGGATGGGCTTGGAGCTGCTGCTGCGACCTCTGCTGTCACCCTCCTGGCATCACTGTCACCCTGCTGTCACCCAGAGTGGCANAGAGTGGCATCGGTGTCACCCTGGTGTCACCCAGAGTGGCATCGCTGCCCCGCGCGTCCCCCGCTGCCGTGTCCCTTGGGAGCCCCCCGCCCCTCCAGGCGTCTCAGGGGAGGGACTGGAATGGCCCAGCTGGCTCAATGAAATGCCTTAAAGTCTGATCAGGGTGAAATAGTACCGAAACTATTATTTTTAACTGTTTTCAGAAGTTTCTGCTGCCTTGAAAAGAGCAAAGGGCAAAGAGAACCCCACAGGGCTTCCTGGCGTTCCCAATGCTCGAGGCAGCTCTCACCCACTTAAAAACGCCCTGGAGGATTTGCATTCCCACCTTTCTTTAAAATTTTCCTCCCTGATAGCCGTCAGAGCCTTGTTTTGCTGTTGCAGGAGCCGAGGTTGTGTTTTCCGTGGACTGCACCAAGCTGAAGGAGCACTTTTTACCAGGAAAACGGGAATTTGATCGTATTTATTTCAACTTCCCTCACTGTGGGAGGAAGGCTGGCGTGGTGAAGAACAGGCAGCTCCTTGCCGGCTTTTTCCATAGGTGAGTAAACCCGAAATAATTCCGTGTTAATCGCCGGCCGTGGCACAGCTTTTCAGCAGCGTTCCAGGTGGTTTTGGGGCACTGGGGGATTTGGGGCTGTGCTAACAGGATTTTCTGGTTGCCTGCCTTCCCTTCCAGCTGTGCAGAAGTGCTGGCGCAGGAGGGGGAGATCCACGTGGCCCTTTGCAATGGCCAGGGAGGGACTCCAGCGGATCAGCCCAGGAGGGAGTGGCACAACAGCTGGCAAATCGTGGCTGTGGCAGCAGGAGCTGGGTTTATCCTCAGCGACGTTCATCCTTTTGAAGCAGAGACTATCGATGGATACAAATGCACAGGTTACAGGTAACCATCACGTGGCAAAACTGAAATTCTGATGTTTGTGCTCTTAAAATGCCCCAGTGCTAGAATATTCTTTTAGTATCTTGTTGGCTGGAGAGGAACTCCTTTTAATTTTCCTTTTAATTTTCCTTGAAATTTTCCTTAAAATAGCTGCAGTTCTTGTTCATCTCTAAGCAGAATAACCAAGATTAAAATGCAAGCTTCCTGCCAAAGCACCCTCTAAAAATAAGACTATCTGAGGATTTTAAGGGTCAAAAGCATCCGTTTCAGAACAAATATCAATCTCAGCCTAAAGACAGGAGGACTGGCGGTTGGTGCTGGCAGGGACCTCTGGCCATCATCATTAAATATCAGAAATTAGCAGACTTTGCTCTGTTCTTGTGTATTTTCAGGAGTCAGGATAAATCCTTCTGTGTAGAGGGTGCTTTGAACCACATTTTCACACGGAGCACAGCACCCCTGTGTTTCACACCTGTGAGCTGCCAGACACAACTGGGAAGCCAAAAAGTTTCTTTTCAAGTGCCACAAGTCCTCGTGGATAAAATTAATAGGTGAGTTTTATAATTAGTTTCTCTTTGGCAGTAGCAGCTTTCCTGCTCTCAGTGGCAATGCCCAGCAGTGGGGTGAGATAAATGGATATGGTGGCTGGGAAATCCTTTTTTACCAGCAAATTGCAGTTAATTCTTGATTGTAACCTGCAGACAAACACCAGTGCCCTGAAAATGTGCAACACCTTTGGTGAAAGACTTGGCTTGGTCAGGTAGTTGCTGGCTTAAGAATGGTTTGGGCAAATTGCTGCACTCAAATTATGGCCACAGGAAGGCAATCACAGATTTTGTGATGGTGTCTGTAATTTGCACTTTTAATTTTTCACAGGGGTTTCCTCGAAGTTAATTCAAGCCATCCAGTAAGAACAATAAAGGAGAAGCTCAGTGCAGGGCTCAGCCAAGCTTTTCCACTGCAGAACATCAGCTCCTGCCTTCCTCTGCTCCACCAAGCTCACCCCGGTGGTGTTTGCCCCTCCAGCATCTTCTGGGTCACTCTGAGCCCAGCTCCAAGCACTGAGAACACATCTCAGGGTCTGGCAGACTCAGTTTTGTGTTCCCATTTTGGCCAGGACACAGATGAGAAGGTACAGGAAGGATGCCCAGTTCCAAAGCAGTTTTACCTTAGGCCTTCCCTCCTGCCTGATGCTCAGGCAATAATAAAGAAAAGAGCCTTTTCCCCAGGGACACTTCAGGTTCTTTCTGGGCCAGTTTTTAGGAAATGTCGGATCACTCCCCACTCCATGCCTGTTTTCCATGAGATGCTCGTTGTGCTTGCAGTTAGCAGGGGCACGGAGAACAGCTGTATCCAGATGTTGGTGGATAACATTAAAACCACCGTGAATTCCCTTCACCAGGGCGTTTCTGGCGTCAAACCCAGCATCAGCCTGCAGGAAGCAACAAGTTTTGGAACTGAGCTAAATGACTTTGCTGCTTTTGAGTGGCAGCTTGGTGAAATTCAGCATTTCCTCTGTGTGGGGACAGACCCAGACCCCTCAGGCTCCTGTGTGGGGGTTATCAGGACAGCTCCTGATGAATTAAAAAGCCATGAGCTGGTTGTTGTCTCAGCCTCGCTGAACCTGGACCTCCTGGCCGTGCTGCTGTGTGGAATATCCGACTGGAGGATGCTCTGGACGTCGGACAGGTGCTTCCTCAGGCAGTTTCCTGAGGGAGAGTTGAGGCTTTTCAAGAGTTTTTCCCTCTATCCACCTTCCTACGTGCACGATGTCAGCTTCTGGGTTCCTGATGGGGAGGAATTTGATGAAGTGGCTTTTCACACCCTTGCCAGGAGGGTATCAGGTGAAATGGTCGTTTCCATCCAGCTCAGGGACAATTTCCAGCAGCCAGGGACAGGACGGAGGAGCCTCTGCTACAGGGTGACTTTCCAGTCCTGTGACAGGGCCTTGGGCTGCCGGGAGGCAGCAGAGATGCAGCTGCACCTTCGGGAGGAAATCCAGCAACACCTGGGTGTGACCCTGAGGTAGAACACCTCCCGTGGTTTGCAGGGGCTCCAGCAGCTCCTGTGCCAGTTTCTGACCTGGAGAATGTCACCTGCACGTCGTTGGACCTAACACTGTGTTGTTGCAGTGCCTGTCACAAGGGCGGGGTGGACTCTGAGCACCTGCACAGGTTTCAGTGTGGGAGTTCCTGTTAATGAGGGCCAAGCGCTCCTGTTCTGTGTGTGTAATGAAACCTCGTTTTATAAAGTGGAGTCTCTCTTTTCTGGGGTCCTGTCAGAGTGGATTTGATCTCTTTACTAATGCAAATTCCTCCTGGTGTCCACCCTGANTTTCTCCAGGCTCAGCCCCTTCCCAGCTCCCTCAGCCCCTCCTGGGGCTCCAGCCCCTTCCCAGCTCCAGTCCCTTCCCTGGACACGCTCCAACCCCTCCATATCCCTCCTGTGCTGTCCTTTCCCCATCTCCTGAGCACACGGGGTACCAAATAAACAACATTCTCCGTCGGTGCTTTCCCCATTCCCTCATTTCCCTGCCCAACACTGGGCGGGCAGGGACAGGGCGGGGATGGACCCTGGCTGGGACATGGGATAGGGACTGGGTGAGCGATGGAGCCGGGTGTGCGGGGCAGGGACCCGGGTGGGTGATGGACACGGGGGGATGATGGACACAGATGGGTGATGGACCCGGGTGTGCGGGGCAGCGTTCTCCCTGTCGCGGTCCCTATCGCTGTCCCGGTCNGCCGGGGCTGCTGAGGCCACCAGGGCTGCTGAGCCTACCGGAGCTACCGGGGCTGCCGGCGCTGCTGAGGCCACTGCGGTTACCGGGGCTCCCGATGCCGGGGTTGACACGGGCGGTCCGTGCTGTGGGGCGGTGCCGGAGCATCCCCCGGCCCGGCTGCTCTGGGGGTGCTGAGGGGCTGATGGTGCTTCCCTGTGAGGGGCCTGGCATCCCCCCCGCACTAATGCCGCACTCAGCCCTTTGCTCACTGTCACCTCGTGAGCCTTGAGCTCCTTGCTGACTCTTCCTGCTGCATATTTGTAATTTTTTTTTCCCCCCTCCTTTTGGATTAGATCATCCGGGAGCAAAGCAGGGCACGTCTGGGCCCCTGAAGGATCAACAGCTTTCAAGTGTCTCATCTCGGCCAGGTTCTGTGCAGCTCTGCTGAGCAACATCTCGGATTGTGACGAGACCTTTAACTACTGGGAGCCGGTGAGTCCCTTCCTGCCCCTGGGATTGGCAGTTTTTCCTTGGCCTGTGCAAATACCCGTTTATTTAGCACCTTGTGCTCTCTGTTTCGGTTTCCAGTTGGCTTGTGCAAATGCAGATTTATGTAGAACCTTGTGCTGATCTCCCTGTTTCAATGAGAGATATTTTGCTCTGGGATTCAGAGGTGGGGAGTGGAAAACTCTCTGCTTTGTGTGCTTCATGTTAATTTATTTATTTGATCTCTGTTGTAGACACACTACCTCATTTATGGGAAGGGGTTTCAGACATGGGAGTACTCTCCAGCCTACGCCATCCGCTCCTATGCTTACCTGTGGCTCCATGCCTTGCCAGCCTGGTTCCATGCCAGGGTTCTGCAAACCAACAAGGTAAATTTCGTGTGTGGAAGCTGCTTTTGAGAGGAAGAAATGTACCTTTAGTGTGTGGGAAACAGCTGTCCTGTTTGGTGTTGAAATTGACATCATGTTTATAAAACACTGGTTTGTTGACAAACATTGACCTCCCTGTAAGGATTTCCAAGGGTTTGTGAGTTTCCCCTGATGCTTTACAAGCCCATTTTGTGTCCTGTGCCTCATTCAGATTCTGTCTGTGTCTGCTAGGTTCTCATTTTCTATTTCCTGCGATGCTTCCTGGCCTTCCTGAGCTGCATTTGTGAACTCTACTTCTACAAGTGAGTGTCAGGGTGTCTGCAGGGGATGTGTGGGAGCAGTGTGAGTGCCACACACAGTTCCTGCCACAGCAAACAGGCTTTGAGGCTCGTGTGTAGATGAGAAAATACGTGTTCTTGTGATAACTCACTGAGATGTTGGTCAGAATGCCACAATTAGGACAAAATTGCACTCCCAGATCTCCCACCCACACCTCTACTCCAGCATTTTGTTGGCTCCACTCGTTTTCTCACTGCTGGCAGCAAGCAGGGTGGGAGTGTTGCAGACTGAGGGGAGTCTGGTGTTGTGTTTGCTTATCACAGTGAATTTGACTGGAACACATTGATTGCTGCTGTCTGTAATCTCTCTGCCAGTGCTGTTTGCAGCCACTAAAATCAGTAGCCCTAACCTGCAATTATCTTGTCTAAACTGGATTTTTATTTTTACCTGCTGCCTCTTAATTCCTGATTTTCAAGCCACTACCTTGCATGGGTTTTTTTGTTTGTCAGTACTCTGGCTTTTTTGCATGATGGGGTTTTGTGAGGGGTGAGGGTCCCAGAAGGATGGATGTGTGCAGCAGTGCAGCCACAAGCTCCTGAGATTTGCACAAGCACAGCTGGGAGAAGCCAGGCCCCATCCAGAGTTTTGCACTGGTGTAACTCAGGGTCTGAAATCCCGGGCCAGAGGCAGCAGCTGAGTGTTGGGAGTCCCCCAGCTCAGAGCTCTTAGTGCCCCATGGCTTGTTTGTGGTTCTGCATGCTGATTCTTGCCCTGAGGCTATTTTGTGGTACCTGTTTCTCTGCTGCTTCCCCAGGGCTGTGTGCAAGAAGTTTGGGCTGCACGTGAGCAGGCTGATGTTGGCCTTCCTAGTGCTCAGCACGGGGATGTTCTGTGCTTCTGCAGGTGAGTTGGTTGGCACTGGCACTAACAAAGACAGGTCCAGAGAGAAGAAAATCACATCTCCAGGGTGCTCTTTGTTGTATTCTCATGACAGAATAAGCGTTGATTCAAATTTTATTCTCTGTGTTATAATTTCCAGGCGTGTTTCTGTCACTGCCTCTTGTTTTTTAATAATGCTGTGCCTTTTAAACAGGCTCTTGGCCTGCCTTCCTTGGACATCTTTTGCACTTTGGCACTTTGCCTTTGTGTGCTGTCCCCTCTGGCTGGCTGTACCTGTTTTCCCAGCCACTGTGAGACTTGTGTGAAACACTTGCTGCAGGTGTTGGGTGAAGTGTGGGGAAGCTGTGCTGACCTTTAATCCCCTTGTGTTGCAGCTTTCCTGCCCAGCAGTTTCTGCATGTACACCACGGTGGTGGCCGTGACAGGCTGGTACATGGACAGGACCTCGGTGGCAGTGCTGGGGGTGGCTGCTGGAGCCCTGCTGGGCTGGCCCTTCAGCGCAGCTCTGGGGTAAGGAGCAGTTTCTGCCCTTTGTCAGGTGCTTTTCACCTGGCTGGGGAGAACCAGCAGGGACTGAGCTGCCAGCTTAGCCCAGGAGCATTGCTACAGGCTTCCTGGCTTTTGAGCAGCTTAGGTTGGGCAAATTTCTGGCATTAATATGAGTAAAACCTGGGCTGGGTGATGAATCTGGAATAGAAGCAGAGGCCAGTGGAGTGGTGGTTCTGTCTCTTGCTTTGGAGGGGCAGCAGAACCTGCAGTGGGGTTCTCAAAGCCTCCAGCTGACAGCTGGTCTCTCTTTCAGGCTTCCTATTGCCTTTGACTTGTTGATCCTGAAGAAGAGGTGGAAAAGTTTCCTGAACTGGTGTGTGGTGTCCTTGATCCTGTTTTTGGTGAGTGCCTGCAACAGCATAAAGAGGGAATGGATGACAATAGAAGGGATGAGTTCCTTTAGGAAAGTCAGCTGGAGCTGCTGGCACTTGAACTAAAATCTGCTTTCTTCCAGGTGCCCTTGGTGGTGGTGGACAGCTATTACTATGGGAAGCTGGTGGTGGCACCTCTCAACATCGTTTTGTACAATGTCTTCACCCCCCACGGCCCTGATCTCTACGGTGAGTTTGGGATAACAAGCCAGGGAGGTTTAACAACCCCGAGGTTTTCTGGCTACCCTGGCCCTTGACTGGCAGTGCTTTTTCTGCCGTGCCCTAAAGCAAAAGCAGCCTGCCAAAAGCAGCTCCAAAGCTGCAGCTGCTGCTTCTGGACACGGGATGTCTCTGTCGAGCTGGCAATGCACTCCCGGTTCCTCCACGCTGGGAGTTGTGCTGCTTTTGTTCCCTTTCCACTCCTGTGAAACTGCCAGGAGGTGTCTCACTGTCTGTGCACAAGTGGCCTGTATGTGTTTGTCAGCTTGAATCTTGTTCCTGGCTGCTGTTCCTCACAGTCAGGCTGCAGAACTTTGGGAAAGTGAGGAATGGTGCAGAATCCATACTTCTTTCTGTCCATATCCTGCACTTCTAGAGCTGGAAATTAATTTCTAGCAAGGCTTCAGAAGGGCTGGCAGAGACCAGAGGATCCCTGCAGCATCTCTGTGCTCTGTCTGAGGCCAGAGGAGCTGTTCCAGGAGGGCTCAGCAGTGGTGAGCAGCAGCCAGGCTTTCTCTGGCAGCTGGCATTGCTGCTTGGGTTGAGGGGCTGTTTTGGGTGGTGCTGAGTGGTGATTTGTCACTTGTGCTGTGGCACAGCAGGACAGCAGCTGCTCTGCCACGGCTCTTGGCCTCTGCAGGAAGGCTCTGAAGTGTGAGGCTGGGAGTTTTGTGTAAGTAAACTCCAGGCTCTGTCTCTGATAGGTTTTGGCAGGGCCTTGTGCCTGACCTTTTCCACACTGGTGCATGAGTTGTTTCCAGAAGCCTCCAGGGACCAATCTGTCCTGAAGAGTTTTATTCACAGTGACATTCATACAACATCCTCAGGCTAGTAAAAGAGCCTGCCTGGAATTGCTCTTTAATGCAGTGTGGCCAGGACAACGCTGTGTGTTTAGAGAGCTTCAAAACACTGGGGAAAAATAACACTGCCAGGGGAGATGAAAGGCTGGCCAATCCCTCTTGGCTTTGGAAGCTGGGATTTCCCAACGTTCACATGATGTGGGAGAGTCACCAGCCCAGATCATCTCCAGTGTAAGCACTGCAGTGTTTTTGAGACAAAGTTCAATTAATTTTTTTTTCTTCTGTCTTTAGCAATATGCTCCCTCTACATAAATATTGTCTGTGCAATTAATATTTCCCTGGAGTGATTAGGTTTCTACAGCCAAGGGAAAATAGCTGCCAAGAGTATATCCCTGTTTCTGAGGCTTTGGGGTGTTTTTGTGTATTTATATTCTAAGAAGTCATAATTTGTGACCAAAGGTTTGTCCCACTTTGGGAAGCTTTATTCAGCTTGGGTGGAACGTGCTGGAGCTGTTCATGTGACACCTTTCTCTGTGGAGCCCTGCTTCTTGAACAGAGTGAGAATAAATGAAATGCAGTGAGCAGACTGTTCATTGTAGCAGCACTGAATCAGAATGAGGGCTGTGACTCATGACCAAATTATTGCAGCTTAGTTACTGCTTGCCAGCTGCAGTTCCTGCACTCAGGCTTCAGCCCAGGGTGGGGCTCCTTGTCTTAAACCTCTTTTACAGCTCCCCTGCTCTGGCCTGAGCTGCCCTCACCATTGCTGTGGTCAAGGTGCAGCGTGGCTAAATTTGATTCACTCCTGAGTTTGAGTTCTGGGGTTGCTCCTGGGGCCATTCCCAGACCTCATAGAGTTCAAAGCATTTTCTCACTGGGGGTCTGACAGTGCTTCCAGCTGGTTTTCCCCATGGAATCACCGTGCCAGGAGCTGCCTGGGTGTTGCTTTCCCACTGCTTTCACCAGTCTGTCTCCTGTATCCCCCACCTGCCCAGCTCTGGGATGTGGATCCTTGCAGGATTCTCCATCTCCTCTCCTGCTCTGCAAGCACATTCCCATTACCCTGAGCATGGAGAGTTCTCAGTGCCCCTCCCTGCTTCAAAGATGATGTTCTGGGCCAGGACTTCTCACATGCAGTGGGTTTGTTCCTTTTTGAGGCTGCAGTTCTGTCTCAGTTCACCTTGAGCCATGTGAATAACAGGAATAAAAATCCTTTTGCCCTGGGAGGCTTTGAGCCTGAGTGCCTCTGAATGGCTGCATCACCAGCGAGCCAGCCTGGTGCTCTTTGCCTGCTGTGCACTGTTCTCTTCTCTTTTTTTTCCCCTTTTTATTTTTTTAGCTTCTCTCAGAGAAGAAAATCCCTCATTGGAGAAGGAGGGGAGGCTCCAGTGCTTGTTTTTTCTGGGCAATTCAGTCACACTGCAAAAAAATGTGAGTGAGCAGCCTTTTTTTGTGAAAGCTGTGCTTGAGAGCAGCTGATCTGTTTATTAGCAGTGTTATCTGGGCTGTGCTTGGATTGTGGAGGAGTTGTGTTTCATAAAGTGTCCTTCACTCCTGACCCCCAGGCTGCCAAATCTGAAACCAGAGCAGAGAGAGGTGAATTCAGGGTGAATTCCCTTTGCTTTCCATCACAGCCAGAAAGGTGACAGGATGGTGCCTGGAATTATCCTTCAAAGATTTAGAACTTATTTATATAATTGCTGCTTGCTTTCAGTGCTAATAACTCAGGGCTTCCTCTACAAACCCAAGCTGCTTGGCCGAGCAGCGACTCCAGTGCCATGTTTGTGACATTCCCAGTGCAGCTTCTCCCCTTTTTTTAGCTGCAGGAGCTGCAGAGCTTTCGGGTTTTCCTTGCTGCTATTCAGTTGTCTGATTAATTTCAACACGGACCCAATGTAAGTGGCTCTGATTGCAGGAAATTGCTGTGGCATGTGACACATGTCACAACAGTGCAGTGATTAAAGCCCCCGCGTGTCATTTACTGGCTGATTGAGCTAATCACACTGAGAGAGTGGGAAATGTGTGGAGAGGAACTGGCATTCCTCATTGTTAAGGGCTTTAAGCATCCTGAATTAAGAGTCTAAATAAATGACAGTTGGACTGGAGTTTCTTTCAGTTTACATCCTCCAGAGCTTGCAGCCAGTTCCCAAGTGTGGAGGCAGAGCTGCCTGGCTCCTGTGTGTGTCAGAACAGGCTGAATTTGGGACATTTAAATAGTGCTGAGTCTAAGGAGGGACCAAAACCAGCATTTAGTGGCAGAGTTTTCATTGGGGTGAAGTGAGAATACAAACTCCTTTCCTTCTCAATCCTTTTTAGTACATTTTCTGTTCCTGCCAACCCAGAATGAACATCCTCACTCCAGAATTACATGACATTGTGTGGTTTTGTGTTACTCTTCTGCAGTTAGAAAGGAAGAATGAATTTGGGGTCAAGTTTCCCAGTTTTACAAGTTTCCACCTCTGCTTCCTTGCTGTCCTTCTGAATGCAAGGCTGAGCTCTGTGTCACAGAGTTCTGCTGGCTGTTGGAGTCCTCTGGGATTCATGAGCAGCAGGTGTAATACTGACTATTTTTCACCCCCAGTGAAAAAATAAGGAGAAAAATCATTTCTGAGCAGGAAGACAATGAAGTTTCTTGGGCAGGTGTGAGTGTGAGATACTCTGGAGGGCTGTGTCAGGCAAAGAAGGGCCAAAGCTGCTGTTCCATCCATTCATGCTTGTGTTTCAAACCTCTTTTTTCCTTTTTTCTCACCCTTTAGGTACAGAACCCTGGTACTTCTATTTCATCAATGGCTTTCTGAATTTCAATGTGGTTTTTGTGCTGGCCCTGCTCGTGCTGCCTCTGACCTGTCTGATGGAGAGTCTGCTGCAGAAATTCCGTGGTGAGTGCAGGGCAGCTGCCAAAGAGCAGCTTTTCTTTCCTGGAAGTGAAACTGGGAGCAGTGAAAGCCTTTGGAGCACCAGGAAAGTTCCTGGAGCTCATTAGGGTTCAGGATTGTTCCTTGCCTCCACCTCAAGAGGAAAAATGTGTTAAAAAAACCCAAGTCTGACAAGGTGTGTGGTTCCTAAGCTTCATTGTGACATTTAATGCATCAGGAATGGCCCAGTCAATAATCCTAAAGGGGGAAGAAGCTGTACCTGGTGTTGTTCCCACCTTGTCTGCAGCTGGAAATGGGTAGAAACCTTTTGGGATTGAAGCTGGACTGTTCTGGGCACTGTGGGTTTTTCAGCTGCCAGGATTGAGCCCTGCCAGGCTCCCCATGCTCTGGGAAGTGTCCCCGTGGGTGTGGATATACTGAGAGTTCAAAAAAAAAAGAGGAACCAGAATATTCCCTACTTCACACTGGACTTTTTCTTGAATAAAATGACATCAGTTCGAACACATGACACTTGTAAGTGACTCCAGAGGGGAAGTGTAAATTCTGCTCTGCTCTTTTCCTAAGGAAAATTCATCAAGGCTCAGCAGCAGCCTCCAGATTCATCAGTCCAGTCAGTGCTTTGCTCTCTCTCTGTTTTTTTTTTACTGACTCCAACAAACAGTAACACAATCCTCGATGGAAATGTATGTTAAGGGGTGTTTGCTTATATCTGTTCCTTGGCTGTGAGTGACAAACTCTCAGAAAGCAGTAAAAGCTCAGTAGGAGCTCCTGTAAATGCAAGATTTCCTGCTGTTCACTTGGTGTTCTTGTACTTAACAGCAGGAGCGACTCTGCCAAGTGCTTTGTTCTTATTGTCTGTGAAATGCCGTTGGCTTAATTGCTTAACTCTGCTGTTGGGAGTAGCAAGGGGGTAGGAAAGGGACTGAAAATTGTCAGGCAGTGTAGAGCCCTCCTCAGTGTGACCGAAATTCAGGGTAATTGTTGTTATTTTTGAATCGGTTATTTCCTCTGTTAAGCAGAAGGTGCCTGAGAGACCTCTCCTGGTGTTATTTTTGTAATGAGGCAATGAAGGCTGGGCAAACTTCAGGCTCTAAACAACCATTTGGGAGGGGAAGGGGAGCTCCTGAGGAGGCCCTTTCTGATCTTTGTGTGTACAGTGCCCAGCAGGAAACCCAGCACTCCTGTCTGCCTCTTCAGACCTGGCAGTTCCTGATGGGTTTTGTGTCTTGTTGGATCCACCAACACTTATTTTCTGCTTTTGCTCTTCCTAAGGCCGTTGGAATTGTCAGTATTGTAGGAATCTGCAAAAAAATCCTCTGATGAAGATGCCCTGCTGGCTGTTTGGGTGTGTTACCTGGGTTTTAGCAACAGGGGTGCTCAGAACAGGGCGTGTTTGGGTCTCCAGAGTGGGCTTTGGGTGTGAGAGGGGATTGTGCAAGAGAAGGAATTCTTGCATTACTCCTTTGCTGAGGTTTTGTTTCTTCCAGTTCAGAATCTGGGCCGTCCCTACTGGCTGACCCTGGCTCCCATGTACATCTGGATCCTGATTTTCTTCAGCCAGCCCCACAAAGAAGAGAGATTTCTCTTCCCCATCTACCCCCTCATCTGTCTCTCTGGTGCTGTGGCTCTCTCTGCTCTTCAGGTAAATTCTAGTGGTTTTTCATAAACAGCTGAGAATATTTCCCAGCCATTATTTCCTGATGACTTGGAGTTGTTCTCCAGTCCCAAGTGGGAATTCCTGGAGTTGTGATGCTGTAGTGCCAACACCACCCAAAATCCATGAGATTCCCTGAGGGTTCAGTAACCTGCTGATGGAATTGTGCCTCCTTGGCTGCTCAGCTTTAAGGGCAGGAATGTGGGTGTGCAGGAAATGCATTTTGATGTGTTTCAGAAGGAATCCCTCACTGGGTTGAAAAAGGCAAAGAGATCTCATTTAAATGTTGGGAATTGCATTGAACATTTGGAAGAGCCAAAAACTGGATGTTTAGTAAACATCACTTGAAACACTTCACAGAGCAAAGCACTAATAGAGACTGATATAAACCTTCCCAAAGCTCAGAATTATTCATCTCCTGCTGTTAAAACGGCTCAGGAATGCAGCCAGGAGTCCCTGCTGGAGCCTGTTCCAGCTGTTTGGCCTCATCCTGCTGTTCCTCCTCTGCCCTGCTGTGCAGCACTGCTGGAATTCCTGCCCACCCCTCCATCCCTCATCCTTCCCTTGCTCAGGTGCTCTTCTCACTCTGGATCTCCATTCATTCCCAGATGAGTTCCAGTCCTTGCCTTCACACAGGATCCAGCTTGGAATGTCACCAATTTTCTGGCTCTGACTGAGAATTCCTCTGTGCTCTCAGAACATCACAGAGCAATGTTAATTTATTTTTATTGTAAATATAGCTTTAGGAAAGTTTTGTGTACGTTTCTTGCATATTTTGCCACTGTTTGATGACATTTTGCCCAGTATGGAGCATCCAGCTGAGAATCTGGAACTGATTGCCCACCAGCAGGACAAGCTTGTCACTCTCCCCCTCCAAACTATGTGGATGTTATGAGAAAAATGCAAACAGGACAAGAGAAACAGAAACCAGCTGAGACTAGGGAGTGAATAACCACTCCTGCAGAACAGCAGGGAGGGACCAAGCCAAGGACTGGATGTATTTCCTCCTGGCTGTTCCCAGAAAGGCTTTTTAATTGAAAAAAAAAAAAACAAAAAAAACCTAAAGGGCTTTTCTTTTATCAGTTTTTCTTTTTATCAATTTTTCTTTTATGAATTTTTCTTTTTATCAATTTTTCTTTTATCAATTTTTCTTTTAGCAGTTTTTCTTTTATCAGTTTCAGAGTGACTTGTGTTTAAAGCTGGATGCAGAGTGTGCTCTGTGGTGTTTTACCCACTTCAAAGCTGTGGTTTGTGCAGGCAGGGTAAACAACCAGAGGTCACTCTGGAAATCTGGGTCATGGAGCTTGTGTTAGGCAGGAATTCAGTCCAGCATGGAAAATCAGGTGAGTCTGTGCAGGGAACTTCTGCAGAGCTGTGTGAAAGGGACACTTGCCCCTGGTTCACCTGGGAGCAACCAAGCTGGAGCCCTTGAGAGAGCACTTTAGGTCCAGAGGCCTTCCTAGGGAAAAGAGCTGAAATACCCCAAATTATCACTGAAATATGACTAAACCCTATGAGTTTCTGTGCATTTTGATGGCTCTGAATTTAAAAAGCCCAAAGATCTGGTGGGGGATGTTGTAAGAGCTTTATGAAAAATGAGAATTTTGCTGGATGGATCAGACTTGGAGTAACTTCATATTGTCTCTTTTTTTTTTTAATCTCTTCCCTGAGAAATGTTACCACTTCATCTTCCAGCGCTACCGCCTGGAACACTACACAGTGTCCTCCAACTGGCTGGCCCTGGGGACTGTCTTCCTCTTTGGCCTTTTGTCACTGTCACGCTCTGTTGCCTTATTCAAAGGTTGGTATTTCAGATTTGCCCTCTGCTCTCCTGGCTCTTGGGCTCAGGGCCTGCAGAAGTTGTGCTGTACAAATCAGGAACCTTGAAAGTTTGGGTGTTGTTGCTGCAGGGGAAGGAATAAGTTCTGGTGGTCACCATTAATTAATTATTAATTATACATTCATTCATATATCTTTATGAATGGATCACCAGAATTGCATCACTTAAAAATCCTCTTCACCTTCCACCAGTAAACTCCACTGATCTAAAACCTGACTGGTATTAAAGAAGATACTTCAGCTTTCAAATAGATAATCCCACTTGGAAAAACATTTTCCTGAGTAAAACTTGAATTAGGTGAATGAGTCCTTAATGGAGATGGATTGGACATTCCTGGAATCAGAGTCTTGCCACCTCATCAGTATTTTTTGGGGGTTTTGGTGGCCATTGACAGCCAGGACAGGGAAGTGTGAATAAAATTGGTAGGGGCACCAAGGGTAAGAGGGGAAACTTTGAATCCAGCCACTTCTTAGCATAGACCAGTTCATTTATTCAGTGAGTTATCAGTTAAAAATTCATACATGAAACAATTTTTGTAGGCTTTAATGAAATACCCCTCTTACTTTAACCTTAATTATGATGTTCTGCCTCCCACAGGCTACCACGGGCCCCTGGACCTGTACCCGGAATTCCACAGGATTGCCACTGACCCCAGCATCCACACAGTGCCAGAGGGGAGGCCAGTCAATGTCTGTGTGGGAAAGGAGTGGCACAGGTTCCCCAGCAGCTTCCTCCTGCCAGACAAGTGAGTGCTTCCATGGGAAAACTGCAATTAGTTGAGATGGATAACGAGGGGCACAATAATGAGGGGCAGAATAATGGGGAACCCTCAGGAGCTTGGGTCTCTGTTGTCACCAGCAGTGTCATAAACAGTGTTAAAGTATCCAAATAAAGGATTCTGAAGGTTTTTCATCAGCACACTGGCCACAAGTTCCTGGGAATCTCTGGTGTACCTGGGAATGATGTCCTTGGTTCTGGTTTTGGTGCTCTCCACTGTTCTGGTTTGAAAGCAAAACCAGTGAGAGACTCCAAGTCAGAAATACAGTTTATTAGGAAAAGGGAAAAAAGCAAAATACATGCAATAATACAAAAGAAAAACCAGTGACAGAGTCAGAACACACCTGACACCCTGTGGGTCAGGGTGCTGGCAGCAGTGCCATTGGAATTGTGGCTGCAGCCCTCCTGGAGTGTCAGGGGTGGTTCTGTCAGAGCAGGGATCCTGTAGAAGGGTGGAGTCTTCCTCTGAAGGTCCAGTGGAAAACCCCAGCTGTTCCTCTGGGAACCAGTGGAAAGGCTGAGTCTGGTGTGCCAGAATCTCAGATTCTATCCAGGTAGGAATGCTGGGCTCCTCCTCTGGGCAGAGCAGCTCCCAGTGGGTGCTGTAGCTCTTATCAGCCATGCAGGGACATTCAGTGGCCATTAACAGCAGGTGTCTCCTGGGGGAGGATTGGTTGTGGGAGATAAAGAAAACTGCCCAATGAACAGCAGATAACTGCCACACAGATGGCAAATAGAATATATCCTGCCTGGCAGTCTAGGACACCACACAAAGTGTTTTCCCTGTTCTCTGCAGCTGGCAGCTCCAGTTCATCCTGTCAGAATTCCGGGGCCAGCTGCCCAAACCCTTTGCCAAGGGGCCCATGGCCACAAGGATCATTCCCAGGGACATGAATGACCAGAACAAGGAGGAGCCCTCTCGATATGTAAGGATTTATTCCTGCTTTCTTTCCCTTCCTTTGCTGGATAATTTAAATTAATGCAATGCCTCAGAGTGGATCTCCCCATTTCTGTTTCCTGGGGAGTTCCAAATCAAAAATGGTTCCTCTGCAGCACTTGGAAATCTCCCCATTCTTGTGAGTGGCTTCTGTTTGCCTTTCATCTGCCAGTTTGAAGACATAATGGTAACAAAAGAAGCAGCAGAAGTAAGAACTCCTAATTATTGCAGTTTTGGGTTTAGTGTAGTGTGTTAATGTGATCACAGGAATGAGTAATTTGAAATCCCCCACAGAAAATATTTGTCACTGAGCAGGAATTGAAATTTTCCTCTTTTATTTCTTTTTAAATATAAAACTATTCATCATATTTTCAACTGAGGAGGAGGAACTTAATTTGAAACTTAATTGCATTAGTGGGAATCAGCTTAGATAATGTATATTGGTATTACTGATTTATTTCCTGGTTGAACTAAACAAAAGCAGTGCACAGATAGGAATGCCTTAAAATTATTGCTAGCTAGCATGTTTAAAATTACTAACAGGTTCAATCTTGGCAGTCTTCTGGGTTAAAATTCTTATTTTGAGGCTGATTATGCAGTTACTGGAAATGGGAAGGAGGCGTGTTCCCACCTGAGAGGAGCTGTCTGCTGCAGTGCATTTAATTTATGAAATCTTTAACTGGGGCTTATTTTTAGCACAGACAGCTGGCTGCTACAGCCTGTGACTAATAGAGCAAAACACACTTTTGTTTCATGCTTGCTCCTTAATGTCACCCTACAACTTTGTTATTTCTCATGCAAGCTCAAGGGCCTGGGACTTCAGAAGTCAGAAATTAAACAGGGGCTTAAAACTCTTACTTTTGACCTGCTAATTACACCAAGAGATCAAGATCTTTCCCCAGATTTAGTGAGTACAAGCATATTCAGATTTTTTAAAAAGTAGAAGAATGATTAGCAAGAACTGGACAGGACTGTGAGAGGGGATAAATCTAAATAGCACGAGGCTGTTGGTCATTTAAAGGGGAGAAAAATGGTTCAGGAGGATTATCTGAGCCATGGGTAAAACCAGTTATTGGCTGTAGATCTCACTGTTTCAGGTGTAAGTATCTATTACTGCTCTGCTTGGAAATGGGAGAGGGAACCTCAGTGTTCCTGTTGCTATGAGACACTGGGGAAAGAGTGATTTGATCTTGTTTTGCAATCTCTCTTTCCTTGATCGCATTGAGCTGCACTTACCTTGCACTTGCCCGGCTGGGGAGGTGCATTTGTCTCTGAAAGTGCCAAGAAAGAGATAAGGAATATTATTTCTTACCAAGATACATCCAAGCAGGACCAGCAGATTAGGCCTGAAAGCTGTTAGCAGCAGCTGCCTCCAGAAAAAGGGGTTTTTAAGCACTTTCTCTTCACTTCTGACACCCTCCAGACCCCATGGCAGCAGCAGATGTGCCCTTAGCTCCAGCTCTGGGCTGTTCCCACTCCTGTCAGTCAGGATGGCATCCAATTCAGCTCTCCTCCACTTGGCAGAGCAGTGGTATCAAATAAAGAAAGAGTGGGAGGAGGAAAAGGAAAGGGGAACAGAAGAGGAGAGGATGTAATTTAGAAATCCCTCACAGCTTTGTTCACTAAGACTCATTCCTTTCTTTCATTTCAAGGTCTGTGCACCACCCAAGTCTTGTGTAAATCCCAAAATCAATGCAGAGGTGCCATGTTGGCCCTCAGAGTAGGAGGAATATCATCCTTGGCTTCACTGTAACCTGTGAAAATACAAGGGAAACATGGCTTGCACCTGGAATTTGGAGTCCCAGCCCTTTTAGGGCAGCATTTAGGATGAGACAAGTGAGGTCCTTGAGGCAACAACTTGTCTTTCTCTGAATGATTCTACATCACTTCCAGAAAAACTTAGTTAGTGGTTTGGGAGTCCTTCTGCTAATGAGCCAGAACCTCTCCCAGGGCCTGGAATGTTCCTCTCACACAGAGCAAGAAGTGGATCCAGCATCCTCAGCTGCGTTTCCTGTGGTGTAATTTCATTTGCCACTCAGTTGTGATGCCACGGAGCCATCTGCCATCCACCTAATTAAATTGTTTTCAGCCTAAATTGTTACATTAAACCCCAAAGGTGCTTCAGAAAAGGGATCTCAAGCATGGCCAAGGAAGTTGGCAGTAAAATTTTGTGGGAGAGTGAGCTGAAATCCCTCAAGGAAGAGTTTGAGGGAGTAAGGCAGGATAAGACATAAGATTCCCAGCAGGAAGGAGGAGGTTTCATAATGTGGTCTCCTGCTGGATTCCCCCACAAAGGTTTTGCTTGAAAACCTTCAAATTATGTTCCCTGTGCCCTGCATGAAGTATTTCACCTGCTGCTAGGAATGCAACCCTCTTTTTCTTGCTGTGAATGAACACAGAACCAAACCCCCAGGAAATAAAGCCCAGCACTGTCTGTCTTCCTGCAGATTGACATCTCCAAATGCCACTACCTGGTGGACTTGGACACAGCAGCAGAGACCCCCAGGGAGCCAAGGTACTCCTCCAACAAAGAAGAGTGGGTGACCATTGCCTACAAGCCATTCCTTGATGCTTCCAGGTAGGATTTGCACTTTGGAGAGGGAGGGAGGGAGGGATGGGGGCTGGCTGGGATTGCAAAAGTGGCCAGGGAGGAGAGATCCATGGGCAAATGCCAGCTTGAAATCCAATTCCCAGCAAAGTAGAGCCTTTGTCAAACTCCTGCTTGCAAAATTTATGACCTAAGTTGCTTTAGAGGGTGAAACTCTGTGAGGAGGGTGGTGAGAAGGAGTATTTTTATAAAGAAATAAAGAATTTCTTTATAAAGCTTCCTGCTGAAGCAATGTTTTTTGGGGTTGCTTTCCAAAGAAATGAGGTGGATGTCACTTCCTCCCAGGAGACTTTTCACTCTGTTTTGTCCCAGCCAAATTCAAGACAGGTATAAATCATCAGAGGGATTGAGGTCTGAAAAATTTTATGAAAGCTGGCAGAGAGAGGAGGCAGCCAGCATGGCCACACTTTTATTAGGCACCAGAAAATCCATGGAAGAGATCCCTGCTGGAGTCTGTTCTGCAGAGGTTCTGCTGCTCACTCACCTGGAGTGTCTGGCCAGGAATCTCTGTGAGAAGCAGAGTTGGGATTTGCTCTCCTCCAGGCTGTCAGGGAGTGGGATCAGGGGTGTCAAACTGGGAATGTTGTTCCTACATTCCTGCAAATACAGGAACCCTCCTCAGCTGTACAAGGATCTGATTTAGCCCTTCAGAGCTCTGCTCATGAAGGTGTCACCCCAGGACAGAGACTGGAAAAACCTCTGCAAGAAACAAACCCAGAGTTCAGTTCCCTCCTGTTTTCCATGAGAGACCTGATTGCTTCCTGGTGCTTGGGCCCTGCAGGGAGTGGGGCTGGGAAGAGCAGGAGGAAGGAGTGGTAATGTTTGAGCAGCTCCCAGGAGAGCTCTGGTGTTCCCAGCTTGCTGGCACAAACAGCTTTCCTTGGCAAGGTCTTCCATGAACTGTATTTTCCAGGAGAACCTGCTGCTACATTTGGGCAGCACTTTGGGAAGGGAGAAGGAGGTGGCCAATTAATTTTATTAATGAGGCAATTGAGGCATCAAAGGCACTCCTTGTGCAGAGGGTTTGCCCTTAAATGTGCATTTCTGCTTTAAAGCCACATTTGTGTGTTCTTACAGCTGCTTTATCTTGCTTGTTTTATCTTTGGAGCTGACTTGAGGTTTCAGGTTTGCAGCTCAGCAGTTGCAGAGCAAGGGGTAAAAAAAAAAAAACCCAAATCCATCAAGCACCTCCCCAGCTCAGCCCAAAGTGCAGCTCTTGTGTGAAAATAAGTGAAATCAATGAAATCAATGACCCCAGCAGCAAGGTTCAGTCCTTGCACTGGAGGCTTCTGGGGCTCGCTGCGAGTCTCCCATTGACGTCAGCAAGTGCAAATGTAAATCTCAGCTGGCTCTGATAAATGGTGCTGCTAATTGAATTAGAGAGCACTCCAAGCCACCAGCTAATTATGCTCCTCAGGAAGCTGCTTTGCCAAGGTCCATTTAATTCTATATTGGCTGAGCGCTCTGAATCTGGCACAGAAAAGGGGAAATATATCACAGCTCCCCTCTGAGGAGCACATATTTTCCAGCTCTTTAGGGCTGAGCTGTCTGCTTGCTTCAAACACTTGGGTTTTCCATCAAAAAAAAAGAAAATTCTCAGTGCAAAATTAATGATTGGGTCACCTTGTTGGAGCACAGCATTACCCTGCTTTGATAAGAGGCTGTCTTGTTCCCTTTAATGGTGTTTTCCTCAAGTTGTTTTCCATATTTTTGTTTTCAAAGTAGCTGAATTACTCCTGAAATGTGTGTGCTGGTACAGAATTTAACCTCCAGAGGAAGTGCAAACATTAAAGGGTTTTCAGAGAGCTTTGATCATGAGCTTCTTGTGGCTAGGTGGCACTGGGACCTGCTCAGGTGGCACTGGGACCCGCCCAGGTGGCTCTTTGGCAGAGTTCACCTTCCTCCTGCCATTCCCTGCTCTTCTCCTGCCTCTCTTTTAGGAGGAATCTCTCACCACTGCAGGTGTCCAAGTGCTGCCATTCCATGTTAGTCTGGGAATTTGGGAAGGAACATCTTCACTTTGGATTTCCTTCCATCCCACAACAGCTTCCTCTGGCACTACTGGAGCAGTTTTTGAGTTGTTTCTCCTGAAATTCAGGCAGAAACAGGCTTAGCTCGAGGATCACTGTGGTTCCAGCTCTGTCCTGCAGCAATGCCTCCTTCAGAGCCCAAAAACCCTGGAAAAACAGACCCTGCTCAGGCAGCTTGGAGCAATCATGGCCTCGCTCCTGCTGCTGGGAGCTGAGTGCTGATTAAGGCTCCACACACTCCGTCTCTGGGGGACAAATTTAGCAGCAAATGCAAATAGAACATCAAATATATTCCCTGTCATCTGTCACCCAGCCCCTTCCATGTGCCATCTGCTGTCTGAGGTGGCTGAGCTGACACAGAGAGGTGACAGGAGGTGAAGGTTCCCTCTCTCTGAGCTGGGGGGGGACCGTGAGGGTGCAGGAGCTGCCTGATCCCAGCTGAGCCCAGCCAGGCTGTGCAAGAGCCTCGGGAGCCCCCGGGGAGATGCAGCTCCCAGTGGCAGTTCCTGCCTTTGTTCTTCTGCTGCCTTTTTGAAAGATCTCCAGTGCAAGCAAACAAAACACAATTCATCTTTCTGCTGAAAAAAAAATCGCTAGAATTGGATGTCCAGAGCAGCAGAGCTGGGGGCTGAAGTGACCAGGAGGAGTCCCATCCCTGAGCACTCACCAATCCAAATCTGAGAGCTGCTGCTGCTGCTTTTCCAGGCTTTCTGTCACTGGGGGGACACTTGTGGCTGGCAGGGGGTGTGATTTTCCCAT
>VXBC01001582.1:42429-62708 GCA_013399945.1 Ploceus nigricollis | reverse complement strand
TAATGTAATATAATATAGTTTTAATAAAACAATCCTTCAGCCTTCTAATCCATCGAAGCAAAGGTGAACCCCGATGGGAAGAAATGAATGATGTCTGCACAGATCAGAAGGCTTTGGAATGCTGAGCACTCTCTTTATTAAAACTATACTGTAATACATTAATATACTATTTAAAGAGATACTGTTCTATGCTACATACTTATTTCTTACTTACCTAACTCTAACAAGCTCGTGACTCTGCTGAGATTCTGAGAGACACAGCTGGATTCAACTGGTCATTAAACCCAAACAACCTGCACTACAATCCAATGAAACAATCACTCCAGATAAACAGTCTCCAAACACATTCCACATGGGAAAACAGGGAGCAGAGATAAGAATTGTTTTCTTTTCTTCTCTCTGCTGCTTCTCCATGCCTTTCCCAGTAAATCCTTGGGAAAGTTGTGCCTTGCTTTTCTCTGTAAAGAGAAATGAGGCGACACTAATCCAGAACCAAAGATCATTTTTCCATCCTCAAGTTCCTTTTTCCTATAGGTTGGGCTCTTAAACCAGTGCCAAGCAGCTCTGGTGGCACCAAGGAGGAGAGGATTGGGCACTGAGGGGTGATTTGCTTTTCCTTTCTGCTCTGCCAGGTCCTCGCGGCTGCTGCGGGCGTTCTACATCCCGCTGCTGTCGGAGCAGCACACGCGCTACGCCAACTACACCATCCTGAAACCCCGCAGGAGGCAAGCCAGGAGGAGAGTGGGAGGCTAGGAACGCACCTGGGCCAGCCAAAAAATCCACCCAAAGCATCTGCTGGCACTCTTGGACAGCCCCCTGAGCCACGTGCAGCTCCCTGTGTGAAGGATGGTGCTGGGAGGATTCCCCGAGGAGCTCTGGCAGCCTCTGCTCCTCTGCCAGGCTCTGCTCTGCCTCAAGCCTTTGGAAAATCCAGCAGGCACCTATGGATGGGTTATCCCTGCTGCTCCCTGTGCTCCCTCTTACAGCAGAGAAGAGAAAAATGGAAAATAAAGCAGGGGGTGGCACCGTGAGGTTCTGCTCCAGGCTGCAAATCTGGGAAAATCCAGCTCAAATTCTCTCTGTCTCTCCCCCACCCACCCCTCTGCTGTCCTCACCTGCTGTCTTTCACCCAGGGAATTTTTTTTCAGGTAACAAAGCTTAGGAATTTTCCTTTTCCAAGGGGAAGAGGAGGAAGAACACCTGACTGACCATGAACTGGAATGCACTGAATCTCAAGGAATGAAACAACGTGCACCACAGAGGAACAGCCAAAGCTGCTCTGTCCAGGAGACATTTCCAGGGATGAACCTGTGCTTTTGGGAAGAAAAAACCAAACTGGGACAATTATGTGTTTAATGGGATCAATGTTTGTGTTATCTGTGAAGCCAAGTGTTTGTTTGCTATTTATAATGATTTTTTTCAAGATCCTTGGAATTCTAGACTTCAGCATCTTAAAAGTTCTGGAATCATCCAGAGAGGAGAAGGATGAATCAAATTTTTTTTTTTTTGCAGTTCTGTTTCCCAGAATAGCCAGGATGTGTTACGTGGGTCCAACATGCCTCAGAGCAGTGCTGTGCTTGTTACATTTCCATTTTTAAACGTGCAGCATCACCAGCTGGATGGAGGGAGCTGTTTTCACTCACATCCCTGGAATTCTGTGGGTGTGGGATGGGATGGAGCAGAGGGGAAGTTCTGCACCTGCTCCATGCTGTGGCTGTGGTTGGGTTGCTCTGAGCAGGGGGATTGGGGAGCAGATTTGGATGTTTGGGATCCAGAAAAGCTCTGGGGATCCATGTGTTGGTTCAGGTGGTGGGTGCAGATCTCAGCAGGGTGGGAATGCTGTGATCCAACCTGATCCTGCTGGGACAGAGCAGGAGGAGCTGGATGAGCAGCAGGGCTGGGCTGAATCATAGCATCAACCTCAGGAACAGGAGGAGGTTCTGAATGCCATCGAGGGGTTTTTTAATGTTTGTGCTACAAGCAGTGCCCTGCCTGGAGCCTGGATGGTCACACCATGGTGAATCCCATTGTACCCCACTCCCTGGGGCAGCAGTTGGCAGCTGAGGCTCTACATTCAGGTTTAGGTGTCTAAGTTGTGCCATCCTTGGGGAAATGCAGGTCCCACCTTCCCAAGTGGCAGCTGTGGAGCTCTGAGGTTTTCATGGCGTGGTGGCTGGGGAGGGCAGAGCTGACACCAGGGTTCTGTGTCTGTGTTCATCATCTCCAGCTCTGCCCTCAGTAAAGGTCACACAGGGCTCTCTGGTGCTGCTAAATCCAACCCAAAACTCTTGCCCTGCTTGTTGCCTCTTCCCTTGCTAACCCCTGACCTGAAATCCCATAAAGCACCAGCTGCAGCTCAGGCAGTGATTGCAGCAGCTCTGTGCTGCTGCTGGTGGGACTGTCCCCTGCCCCAGCCCTCAGCTCGTGTTTGGTGTGAGCACAGTGCAGTAAACACCCACTGGAAACCACTGTGGCTGCTCCACCTTTCTTTCCACTTGGATTCCTGTTCTGGAGTGGTGGTTGGGAACTGGGAACTTGGCCATAATTAGGAGTTATCAATGTTTTCCAGAGGAATACAGCAAGAGTTTGTTGCTGGGAGTAAACAGGGGCAGTGCTGTCCCTCACTGTCCTGCAACCCCAGGAATTCTGCTGGGGAGGTGAATTACTGGATGAGTGTTAAACATGACAGATAAACAGGCTGCAAACACCTTTGCACAGAAAGGGTGAAGCTTCTCTGTGTCCCACCCTGCTCTGGGCTCCTCTGGTGTCTCACAGTCCTTGTGGCATTGATGTAACCCTTGTCCAGGCCGGAGGGAGTACAGAGGAATTCTGTGTTGAAATGGGCTGGTTGGAAAGGCTCTGGGTGAGGAGCAGGGTGGGGAGCTGCTCCCTGAAATTACCCAGCCTCAGAACAGCCTGTCCAGGTGCTGCCCAGCCCAGCCCTGTTCTCTCCCTTGCACAAAGCCGAGGCTGTTTTGACCTTTCCTGTTTTTCATCCTCCCCTGGGAGCTGCCTGGGGAAGCTCCAACTCTTTGAGTCAGCAAGAAACAGCTCTAGGGCCTCTGGATGTGGGCTTGGTGGTGGATTCACACTGCCCGCTCTGGATTGAGACCTGCCCGCTGCTCAAGGCATGGCACAGCTGTGGTTTCACCTTGATTTTGGGGACAGGTGCCTTTTCCACATCCCTGGCATCCTCTGCAGCAGGTGCAGCCCTTCCCTGCCTCTCCCAGAGCGTTGTCCCAGGGGCTGCTGGTGCTCAGGTGTGAGAATCCAAAGCAAGGAGTGCCATTCCCAGGCTGCTCAGCTCCTTCCCTTCACAGCTTCCTGGGAATCTGCTCTCGGGACAGGAGCTCTGTGCAGCTCTGTGCAGCTCTGGCTGAATCACACCATAACCAAACCCTATTATTAGACTCTGGAAACTGCTGCCTTAGAGACAGGTTTGCTTATAAATACCCAGGGTTTTCTCCCTGGCTCTCCAAAGCTGGCAAAGAAAAGGGATCTCTGCTTGGCCAGAACCTGCCTGTCCTGCTGTTGGAGCTTCTCCCCACCTGAGCTCATCCTTCCAGCCCCCCAGATTCCAGCTGTGGGGGTGAGACATCCCCCCAGTGTCAGCAGGGTGGCAAATCCCCCCTGTTTCTGTGATCCTTCAGCTCTCCGTGCTCCCTGCCCAGCCTCCCGTTGCAGGCTGAGGTCGGTGCTGGCTGCGCTTTTTGGCCCCTGTCCCTCCCTGGTGGGGACCTCGCCGGGTTTAACCCCACTCCCGGCCGGGAGAGGCTGCTCCAGCTCTTCCTCGGGCTCCCGGGAGAGGGCACCGTGCTCCAGAGAACCGGGACGAGCCGGGGCTTGAGGGATGAAAGCCCTGGGCGTGGGGTGAGGAACTGGGGCTTTTGCTGCGGGTAAAATTTGGGGTTTCAGGATGGAGGGTGCAGCCGCCTCCACGCTGCCCTGAAGGAGGTGCTGCTGACTTTTCTCCCTCTTGCAGCCGCAGTGACCTGTCCCCGTTGCTGTGACAGCCCTGGGGGTTCAGTTTCAGGTGTTCCAGGTGGTTTTGCAGGTGTTCAAGGCATTTTTCAGGTGTTCCTGGTGGTTTCCATGGCTGGAGAGGGGGAACCTCCCTCCCTTTATGTCCCTGGGCTGTGATGGACAATCCCTGCCTAACTGGGATTATTTGTGGATCTCATTTTCTCCAGAGAGCTGAAATTTATTGACAGAAAATCCATTCTGTATGGAAAACTCATGATTAATTGCTTCCTCTCAGCTGGGCTCCCTGGGCTCTGTCTCGCAGAGTTTGCTAACAAACATTTTAAATCCCTGGCAGTCCAAAAGAAAAACTTGTGGGAGCTTCTTGAAAATCCAGGGCTGTGCTTGTCCTTCCCAGCAATGACAGGCCTGGAGGGGGGATCACTGAGAAGGATTAGGTGCAATCCTTACTCACTTTTTTGGGCCCAAATAGGTGAGAGGGAGCAGTAACTTATGAGAGAAATGGGTGGTCTGACTTGTCCATTCTGTGAAAATCAGAACAAGGCAGAAGAAACCACAGGACCTTTTTATTTTCCTTTTTTCCATCATAAAAACTCGCTGGGATTTTGGCTGCAGTGTGTGAATGGTTTTCAGGCAGGAAGGTATTTTAAATGTTTAAACAGAAGGGAAAGAGAAGATTTCAGGGAGCTCACCAACAGTGTCAGGGTTAGCAGGGCTGCCTCTGAAATGTCACCTGGGGTCTGACGTGCCTGTGGTGCATGAATGATTTACAGGAACAGCAGCTCTGAGCTGGGCCTGTCAGATGATCCAGAGCTGTGTTCCAGCCCCCAAAATCTGCTTTTCCCCTCAGCTGTCTGGCAGTGCCCAGGCAGGGCCCTCCTGTTACAGCAGGCCAGGGCTGTGCATGGGAAGGGGGGTGAATCTGGGCATTTTTTGCAGCTCTGTGTGACCAGGGAACAGCTGGAGCTGTGCCAGGGGAGGTTTAAGCTGGCTATCAGGACAATGTTCTTCCCCCAGAGGGTGTTGGTCACAGGGAATGGTGACATTCCAGGCTGCCAGAGCTCCAGGAGCATTTGGACAGGGATGCACAGGGTGGGATTTTGGGGTGTCTGTGCAGGGCCAGGAGCTGGACTCCACGATCCCTGTGGGTCCCTTCCATTCAGGATATTCCATGAGCTGTTATTTTTGCTGGTGAGTTCACAGATGTGTTTCTGTGGACTCTGCACCTCCCAGAGGGGTGATGAAAACTGTTGATGTGTTTTTGTGCTCGGTTCTTCACGCCCTAAATAGCTCTGGCCAGTTCTGCTCAGCTGACTGAAGTGCTGATGGTGCTTGGACAGCAGATTCTGCCCAGGGAAACTGGTGCAGGCAAAAGCTGATTCCTGCAACCCCTGGAGAGAACTCCTTGGTAAAAGAGGGCAGGGAGGGTCCAGCATCTCCCCCGGAGGAGCTGGGCTTGGTTTCCTGCTCTGCTGGAGCACTCTGGTGCTCCATTCTGGCTCCAGGGGTGTGGAGAACCCATTTCCCTGCCATGGGAATTCCCTGGATGCTTTTAGCTCCTCTCTGGGGACTGCAGGAAGCCTCTGGGATCCTTCTGCCCATGAACAGAGCCATTGTGCAGATCAATCATCCAGTACCACCTTCCAGAAATATTTGTTGAGGGATTTCCTTGTCTTTTGTGTTCTCGTGGCTTGGGAGGGCTCCTCCTCTGTGCCACCAAAAAGGAGGATGAGCTGGCTTTTCCCCCTTAACCAGCCAATATTTACTCTCCCAGGCAAGCTGTTCAAATGCTGCTGCTCTCTTGGTTTTGGTGTTTGTTCCTCCTGCCTCGCTGGAATCTTGCCCCACAGTCTCCCACACTGGCAGCTTTTGTTTGTGCAGCAGTGGCACGTGGGTGTTCCCAAAGACAAGGCTGGGGGAGCCTTCCAGGGACTGCCAGGTCATGTTTGCATCCTCTCCTCTCAGAGTGGGGTGTGTTCCAGCCCATCTGCCTCAAGGAAGGCTGGAGTTTGGCAAGGGGAAGCCACGGGATCATTTATTCAACCCCAAGCTGGAATCTTGAGAGGAAGCCACAGGATCATTTCTTCAGCCCCAAGGTGAAATCCTGCTTCCACAAAAATCCAGGAGGGAAGGTAACAAGGATGGTCTCCAGCAGGTTTTTAGGAGTCCTGATTAACAAACTTTGCCAGAGCCCTGTCCAAGAGGATTTTTGGTGTGTGCAACATTACCTGGAGCTTTGTCACTGCAAGTCCTTGGTCTCTTTATTTTCAATTACTGAAACACTTCATTTCCCTATTTCTGCAATTCCTATGATCCCCAAGAATTTTTTTTCCAGAGAGGAATGACATTTGCTGCCCTGCCTTTCAGCTCAGCGTTGCCTTTCTGCTTCTCTAACAAGAGGCTTGAAGATCCTCCCTGGCAGAGATCTTCCCTGGCAAACTGTTTGATTTGTTGAAGTTGTTTGGCTCCAGCAGGAAACTTTTCTCCTGCACTGGTAGGGGAAGGCAGCCTGGTCCTTAATTGCTTTCTGCAGCTTGGCCAAGTGAAATCCATCTCTGTGCCCTCGGAGCTGAAGCCAAAAAAATGATCCCCAATGGTCCCTCGTGCTGTGGAGCTCCTCACTGGGTGAGCCTGGTTCCAGGCCTGTCTCTCCTGGATTTATAACCTCTGGAGGAAGAAGATTTAAAGGTCTTGTGTGCAGGAGGGCTCCACATTGGTTTTGGAGGTGATTTGCATCAGTTTATCTTCATTTAGTTCTGCTTCAGAAAGGAGAAATCATTGGTAAAAAAGGTGTTTATTTTACCTTTTGGCACCAGCTGGATTCATCTCTCCTGTTGGGAATTATTTGGTGAATTTATCCATTTTGGTCTGGTTGGTTTCTGCTCTGCCCTTTGCACTTTTAGCTGTTTTGAGGGATTTATTCAAAACCCCACTTTCATAATTCCTTACCCCTGGCTGGTGCAGTCAAAAGTAAGGGTGGGGAGTGGGGAGAATAAATCCTGGGAAGCCTTGACAAGAATCCTGGAATCTGTGTGGGGAACCTTTTCAGTCACTATTTAAACCCTTGCAGGGGAGGAAGAGGAATAAAGCCCCAAGGCCAGGTTGTTATTTTGCCTTTCCAGTGGGAATGGGAATAAGTTTCATTTCCCTAAACCTCTCAGGTTAAAGCCCAGATTGGACTGAATTGGAATAACAAGATAAGGACTTTTCTAACTGAAAGAGGGGAAGTTTAGGTTGGATATTGGGGAGAAATCCTTCCCTGTGAGGGTGCTCCAACTTTCCTGAAGGAAAACTCTTGGTTGCTTCCATCCCTTTGACCCATGGTCATTTTCAAAGCTTGAGTGGAATTTTTCAGGTGCTTCCAGCTTGACTTGGTGTGTGATTAATGAGCAATTAGAAGCAGATATAAATAACAGTGGATTTAAGCATGTATAGATGCTATAATTAAAAGCTCTATCACAATATTTATTAATATTTAATGATAGATGTCAAAGGTTGCTCTGTAATTCTCTAGGACTTGACTGATCTTCCTGGGGAGGGAGCAGCTCCTCTGTTTAATTGCAGCAGTGTTTAGGGGGTGAAACCCTCTGGGTCTTGATGTGGGATCTGAGCAGTTGGAGCTCTTACCTTGCTGGAAGGGCCAGGATTTCATGGTGCTTTCCTCCTGTAGGGACACTTGGTGTCTTCCCAAAAAGAAGAAAAAATTCCCAAAAAGAAGAAAAAATTCCCAAAAAGAATGCCCCAAAACAGGGCAGAATGGAGCTTGGACTAGAGCCTTGTCCTCACACTCTGGTGAGAAAAATCTGGTTTTTCCCAGTTGCACTTTAACCCCACTCCCATGAAGGGTTTGGATATTTTTTGGTTATAAAACAGGGACTTCTACATCTTTTTTTAAGGAAAGAAAAACCCACTTTGTGGAGGATTTGTACCCTGCTGTGTCCAGAATCACCCCTGACACAGCAAATTCTCCAGCAAACCTTTGGCCTCGCCTGCCTTGTGCCCGAAACTGAGGGGAGAGGGGCACCCCTGGCACCAAACCCAGCAGCTGNATCACCCCTGACACAGCAAATCCCTCCAGCAAACCTTTGGCCTCGCCTGCCTTGTGCCCGAAACTGAGGGGAGAGGGGCACCCCTGGCACCAAACCCAGCAGCTGCTCCTGGCTCCAAACCCCAGCTGCTGCAGCTGCTCTGCTCTTAGGAAATGTTTTGGCCATTTCTGTGTGGATACAGCCCAAAAGAAGCCCTCACACGCTGCCTTCACCCCAAAAACCTGTGTGTTCTGTGAACCCCACCCTGCCCGGATCCCCGGGGGTTTGGGAGGGCCTTCAGTGCCTGGGAGGGAAACTTCTGGATTTTTTTATATTTTCTGCACCAGGCATCGCTCTGAGGGATTGTCCCCAAAACCTGGGGACAGGTGGTGATCAAAAAGAGCTTTTTATGTGTCACCTTCTCTCTTCCCAGAGCTCTCCCTTGTGCTTGGGTCACGCCAGCGTTTTCTGCACCAAAACCACACCTTGCCCAGGTGGGCAGGGGGACAGCACAGCAGCCCCTGGGCGTGGCTGCTGGCGACAAACGGCTCAAATCACCCAAATTGGCACCACCTGAGGGCTCTGGGGACACCCCGAGGCTGAGCTGGATGCAGGCAGGGCTGGGTTTGCAGCTGCCATGGAGGTGGGGTTGAGTTTGGGTTGCCAGCTGAAGGTGTGTTCCTTTTGTGTTATTTTTTTTTAACCTTGATTTCAGAGGGGAGGGTTGCTCCTAATCACAGCTCCTTTTGGTTATCAGCTGAAATGTGTGGCTGTTCCTTTTTTTTCTTTTATTTCTGACTCTTTCTGAGCCTTTTCAGGAGGTTTCTGGGTTCTTTCACCCCCATCCCCCAGCGAACAAAGCAGAGCTCCCAGGAGCTGAGGTTGCCTTCCCCTCTGAGTCTCTCCAGGCTTATTTTTAGGCAGTTTACAATTAATTCTTTTGGAGAAAAAAAAAAAAAATTAAAACTGCCATTGTGGCTTCTAAGAACTGTTGATTAAAAAAAAATCAGCCCTTTTAAAGGCTGGTATTCTGGGACAAATCCCCCAGGGAAAGGGAAAAATGTGGCTGTGTCGTGCCAGGGTTCCAGGCAACGTGTTCAAAATAAACCAGAAATGCCAGGGCTTTGCTTCCACTTTGCTCTTCTTCCCCAGCCTCCAGTTCTGAGTCAGGGGTGAGACAGGGATGAGCTGCTTCTGAGCCCTTGTTTTCCTGCTGGTGCTCTGTGTTTATCTTGATTAAATCGTGCCATCCCTGCAGGTCAGGATGGAATTCTTGGGGCTTCTTGGAGCTCAGGGAGCAGAGTGACTTTCCTGATGGGGATTTTAGAAAGCCTTCCCCCAAAATTCCTGTTGTTTTAACTGCTGAAATGAAGTGAATGGCACTCAGAGTATTTGCTTTTCAAGTCCATCCTGCCCTGTGGAATATGAAATGCACCACTTGTCATTATTGTCAATATTTAGGATAAATTTGCTCAAAGAACTGAGAAACAGCTGATCTTCATAAAGCTCTGGCCCCTCTCCAAAAAATGTGATTATTTCAAATAAACATGAAGGAAAGGTGAAGTGTTTGGGGGCCAGGAGTGTCTTTGGAGCCAGAGGTTAAGGGTTAAACTGGGAAGGTAAGGGCTGAAGGCACGTGGTCCCAGGAGGAGGTCAAGGTTTTGCTTATTTTTAACGGGAGCTTGGCACAGTTGGCATCTCTGTCTGTTGGCCAAGGGTGATTTGGGGCTGGAAATGGGGAATTGTGGTGGGGGGCAATGAGGGGGTGAGGTCTGGGGCCCCTTTTTGTGGGGTTTAGAGCAGGACATGCCCCTCTCAGTGGATGGTTTGTAACTCAGGCTTTAGGCAATTCCTGCTGGAGCAGAGCTGCTGGATTTTCAGGGTTTTGTGGTGGTTTTGTGGTGGTTTTTTGACCTTGCTGCATCCAGATCTGGTGGATCCCTTGGCAGGGGAAATTGGGCACCAGTTTCCTTTTCCACCAGCACCTGTGAGAGTTCTGTGACCAAAACCGAGGGGAAGGAGAAGGGTTAAAGCCCTTCAGAACCTTCCTGAGCTGAATTACCTGAAACTTGGGATGGCCCAGACAGATGTGTTGGCATGGCAACGGCTCCAGGGAAACTGCTGGGAACGGGGAGCCGCAGCCCTGCCCTGCGTGCCCCAGCTCCTGCTGGCAGGCCCTGATTAGTGGGAATAATTAATTATCCCTCCACCAGCCCCTCCGTGCGGCGGCGGTGACGCGAGCAGGGCTAACGAGGCTCGGCTGTTAATTTGCTGCCTTAATGATGATGTTCTCCCGCTTTGGCTCGCAGGGAAGGGCGACTTGAAGCCACTTTTTCTGCGGGTTTGTTCCTCTCTTCACCCCACACAGGGCTGGGAGTCGGGGGGAAAGGGAATTCCTGAGCTCTGCCACTGATTCAGAGTAAATAGCCCTGCTCTGAGAGCAGCACGCCCAGTTTGGTGGGGAACTGGTGGCTGGGGGATGCTGGAATCTCATTTTCCACACTCAGGAATTTTTTTTTGAGTGGAGGACTGTGCCTTTATAGGTGTTTAGAGTAAATAAAGGTATTTAGAGTTCCTCCCCTGCCTTTTCTGGGTGCTGTTGGACACCAGCCTGGGTGTTCTGGTTTGCTGAAGGACGGGACTCAGCCCTGCAGGGTCCTTTGCCATGAAAAGGAGATTTTTTTGGTGGAGTTGAAGCTCCTGATTCCCCAGACCAGGAGCTTCTCCAAGTGACCAAGATGTAAATTGTTAATTTGGAACAGAACAGCCTGCCCTGGAATAGGAGAAGGAACAGGAAAATGATGCTTTTGCTCCCTTCTGAGAGGTTTTGCTCTGTGTAATCTGTGTATGGCAGCACCTGAGCTGAGCTTTCCAAGAGACAGAGAAGCTCGAGGCATTTATTTTTGTAGCAATATATATTCTGTACTATTTTGGTGGAGGCTGGTGGTCCTGGAGAAGGCTGCCTTGCTCTGATGAAGCGTTTTCCATGGAAACAGCCCCCTGTGCTCAGGGGAAGGCAGACCCAGGTGATTCAGCCCCTGGTATCATTTCCCCCATTGACGTCAGCCCTGCTCCCTCCCAGCTCTGCTCTCCAGCAGGGAGTTCTGAGCTCCCAAAATGTGCCTGGGCTTGGCAGGGCACTCTCAGCTCGGTGAGTGTCCATTTGGGGGTATTTTGGGAACAAACCTTCCATTAGCTCCCTGTGTGTGAGAGGTTCTGCTGCTGCTCTGCAAACCAACCCCACACGGATCCTTATCAAAACACCGCCGCCTTTATTTGCTGATAAGTCACCCCAGCAGGGGCTGTTACATAAAACCACATTATGGCATTTCCCTGGCAGGAAATCACCACGTTTAGGGAGCTTTTTGAGCAGAGAGATGTCTCCTGAAAGCCCCATATTGAAACTCAGGACACACTGAGTGACAGCTCTGGGGAAAACGGAGCTTTCCTGGGAGGGATGGTGGATTGGAAACCCTGGGAAAATGGGCAGATAGAACTTTTAAAATAAGATAAAAGGAGGATAAAACCTGCTGTAGCCTTGTGCCCACATTCCTGAGCGTGTTGCCATGGGGGGTGTGCTCCTTTTGGGATTGCCTGTGCTGGGATGATTCCTTAGGGATCCCTGCTGGTGTCCCCGTGGTTATCCTGGGCTCAGGGGGACGTGTGGGCTTTGGATGTGCCTTTTGGAGCTGTCAGCCTTCAGTTTCTCAGTCTTTACCCCCCACCCACTGTTGATTTCACCCCCAGGGTTAACTCTTGTCCTTTGTAAGATTTCTGGGGTTTCTAAGAGCAGGCACAGATTTTCTGTGGTTATTAAATTATTGGCACTGGATGGAGTTCTCTGCTGCTGGAGCTGCAGGTATGATTTTTCATCAGGGGCCATTTCTTTTAAATTAGAGGATGTTCCTTTCTTGGTTTCAGTTTCTACTCAATCCTGTGGTTTTACACTCAGATTAACCTCAAATTTCTTCGTTTGTCTGCGTGTCTGGGCTCTTCCACAATTTACTTTTTGTTCTGCTCATTTTTAATCACTGAGAATCAGGATAACCTGTCCAAAATCAGATTACTATCAGGTTTAGTCCACACAGAGCCTATTCCTCAGTCAGTGGCACTGAGTTATTCTCTGTACCTTGAGGTGCAAGCAACAGAATCCTCAAAGCACTGGAGGCAGAAATATTTCCCTTTTTTCTCCACTCATTTCCCAATTCTTATCCCTTGGAGGGTTTGCCTCAAATTCACAGCTGATGCCCTATGGGAGTCACCCAATTAAAAGTTTCTTTTCATCACATTTCAAATGAGCTCTCTGCCATCTGACCTCCCCTCCAATGCAATATTCCCATCAGAAAATCACCTGAATCAGCAAAACCCTCTGGTGGCTGAACTTGCAGTTCTTTCCCCACAGTGACCTGCTTGGCCATGTTCCCATCAGGCTCAGGGTTGCAGAATTTATGCCTCATTTTCCAGTCTTGCACTTTGTCCAGCAGTGGAGGGAGAAAGGGAGGAGAGGAGAATTCATTCCTGCTGTAATTTTATAGTCAGTCTGCCATATTCCTCAATCTCAGGACTGTCCAAGCCAGCTCAGCAGCAGAGCTGTGTGCACTGAGGCAGACACAGTTTTAGGGTTCCTTTTAGGATGTCCAGACCAGCTCAGTAGCAGAGCTGTGTGCACTGAATTCAGGCACAATTTTAAGGCTCTTCTTAGATTTCCCAAACCAGCTCAGCAGCAGAGCTGTGCACACTGAGTTCAGACATGATTTTAAGGTTTCCTGGGATTTTCCAAACCAGCTCAGCAGCAGAGCTGTGTGCACTGAGGCAGACACAGTTTTAGGGTTCCTTTTAGGATGTCCAGACCAGCTCAGTAGCAGAGCTGTGTGCACTGAATTCAGGCACAATTTTAAGGCTCTTCTTAGATTTCCCAAGCCTGCTCAGCAGCAGAGCTGTGTACATTAAAATGAGACACAGTTTTAAGGTTTCCTTGGATTTTCCAAACCAGCTCAGCAGCAGAGCTGTGTACATTGAGTTCAGACATGGTTTTAAGTCTCTCCTTGGATTTTCCAGACCAGCTCAGCAGCAGGGCTGCATGCACTGAGTTCAGCCCCAGTTTTAAAGCTCCTCTTGGATTTTCCAGGGCTGTTCCCTGCACTGTGACCCATGCTGGTGCCCCGCTGCTGATCCCTGTGCCCTGTCCTCAGAGAGAAAATAACTTGGCCCTAATGAAGAGAAGAGTGGCAGGCGCTGCTTTAGCTCACTAGAAATTTAAAAAATGAAATGCACATATTCTTTATTTTGTATTAATACACTGTAACTGCTTTACAGAGTCCAGCAGATCAGTTGCATGTAAATACTACAGATGAACTTGCCAAACTGGAGCTCACAAAACTAGTGCATTTATCCCAAAGCAGAGACTAAACCCTCTAAATCCTTAAAAAAATACATTAAAGAACATACCACACACACACATATTGCACTTTTCTCCGTATGAAATTTGTACCCCATATACATCACACCAAAGTCTCTTCAAAGGAGGCTGTAGTACAAGATAATAAAGCTAATAATTACTCTAACAGTAGTGTACACAGTTCTCTAATGTTAGAACAGAAGAGATTGGAACAAAAAAGCCACTTCAAAGGAGTAGGAAGTGGTGCCCAATGGATCCTCTCTGTATGAGAAGGCTTCAGAAGCCTTTTAGTCCTAATTGGCTTAAAGGAAATTACATGAAATGTTAAATATGCTTTTGGCTGAGGGGAAAGAGTCAGTCTAAACTACATTAAAAAATACTGCAGCTTCCCCCTGCCCAGCACTGCAAAGCTCAAAGGAGCTCACACTGGTTGGCACATCCTGATAAATGAATTGCAGAACTCCAGAACGGAATTATTTTTATCTCTTGAGTCCTGAAACGTGCAGGATCCTGGAGCTGGATGGGGAAGGAAGTGGTTATTGTTCTGGCAGTCCCCCAGCTCCTGGAGCAGCACTGGGGCTGTCTCCAGAGTGCTGGCTGTCCTGGAAGCAGCTTTCACTGCCCAGTTCCGTGAGTGTTTGGACAGATTTCACATTCCAGAATGTGTGGGTTAGGCTGTGGGGTAGGGAAGGAGGAGTGAAAGGACAGGACTCTGTTTCCTCCTTGCTCCTGCTCTGTTCTGCTGCAGTTTTTGTCAGGCTGTTTCCCTTCAGGTGTCACTGGGTCTGTGTGCTGCACGGTGTCAGACAGATTTCTTTTTGAAGGGAAACCACACAACAAAAACCTTTTCTGTCAGCCCTTTAAAGCAGAGCTTTCTGGCCATCTTCCTCTCGTGACCCCTGTTCCTTCAACTCTCCTTTGCTGCTGCTGCCTTGAGAATCCCTGTGCTAGCAGAGGTAGAAGCTGAGCACTTTTGGACTGGGCCAGTGTCAGAGCAGGCTCCAGAGAACAGGAGTTGTCTCTGCCTGCACACACAGGGACCAGCTGCCTTCTGTCACCTGTGAAACCCTTCTCCCCTTCACACACAGTGGCTGAACTCCTCTATTCCATGTTTCAATGTGGTCTTATTGCTGTAAACGCTGATTATCCACCTCCCTCTGCCCTTGGGATTTGCAGTATCAAAGACCAAACCTTCCAGCAAACTCTGGTGTGATCAGCACAGTTCCTCTCTTGCTCTTTGTGCTTTGATGAAGCTGCAATTGTGCTTAATGTTTGCTCAGGAAAGGGCTGGCCTGGCCAGTTGGCCACTGGCCTGGCCTGGCCTGGCCCATGAAACTTCAGGGTCAGAGCCAAACCCCAAACTGGAGATCTCAGCTTCCTGAGCCACCCCCCTCCTGTGACTTGGATTTCATGAGTGGAAAGTTCTGGAGACACAGCTCCTGGTGGAGCTGGAGCATCCCTTGAAATGGTTGATACATCAACAGTTTGATGCTGAAATATTGCTGTGATACTTTCAGTGTCCTATATACACGAGCCATTCAAACACTAAGAAAGTTAAACATGTCCCACATGGTGGGACGTGTGCTCTGAAGGGACTTTGGCCACAGCAGGGATATAAATGGGGTATTGTCTACTTTCTTCAGAAAAAAGCATATAGGCTGATAAAGAACTGAAAAAGGCACAGCACTATCACTTCACAGGGGTGTTTTTTTACTTTTTTATAAGCTCATTGTTTTTTTATCCTTAAAGTTCTAAAACCCTAAATAATTGTCCAAATATACAAAGCTCAAGAAACCACCAGCAACACATACTGCAAATTCAAAACACAGTTTTGTTTGCTTGTTTGTTTTTAAAATGCAACCCAGGGACAGGTGGATCCTTTCCAGCGAGCAGAACTTCCCCAGGACAGAGCCCTCCTGCAAAAGGGGGTAATTTTAAAAGCCACCCAGGTGGATTTTATTTTTTCTTAAAGCCATTTCCTGCAGCTCTTGCTCTCTCTCTCATGGCTCTCTTACCTTCTGTCTCTGTTGGCTCATCCTTGATCCTCCAGAATTCTGACCCCTACCCAGAGGTCTCTCCACACAGTCCCAGGTTTCTTTTGACAAAGTCAAGGTGTCCCTTGCTCCAGATTCCTTCAGCAGACAGTGAAGAGCTCCTTGGCAGGCTTGGGAAATCCTGTTTAGGTGTCAGCAGGAGGAAGTGGAGGCTGGCCACGGAGTAATTCCAGACCAGGAGCTCAACCAAAGTGCTACTTCCCTTGAATTCCACCTCGTGCTCCCAGAGGATTTCAGCTGCCATCAGTGCAGACCCAACTCTACCCTGAATTTCAATGAAAACTATTGCTTTTATTGCCAAGAAGTACGAGAAGTGTGCACTCACTCTCCTCTCTCCAAGTGGATGGTGGATCAATGCTGACAAACTCCCCGAATTTTTTCAGGAGGGGCTATTTCCTTCCTCTGAAATTCACCTTTTTTTGCCTCCTTCTACGCAGACTTTGTGGGATGAAGCTGCACTCCCTGTTCTCCAGCCCCTGCCACTGGGGCCAAACACCTCCTGCTTTTTTTTTTTTTTTCTTCCAGCCAGGTGGATTTTTAGTTCCCCTCTTAATTCAAGGGTCGAAAAACTACCATGAATTCCGAGGGGTAGGAACAGGTGGGGGGAAAAAAAAAAAACCAACCAAAAAATTCACATGCTTCTCCTCCATTTGTCCCTCCTGGGTGCTAATTGACCAGGACGTAGCCACCGTGCTGGGGATCCACAGCCTCCATCATCTCACAATCAAAGAGTCCGGGCAGTTCTGGCAGGGGCAGGGAGTCGTAGCTGGGCTGTGCCTCTGCAGAGCTGCTCTGGCTCTCAGGCAATGCTACACTGCTCTGGGGGAGGTGGCACTGCTCGGCAGAGGGGACAGCAGGCAGCTCACAAGTCTGATAGGGGAACTGCAGGGGCTGTGCTGGCTGCCCCTGGCCCGGGGGTGACAGCCGGGACGGGCTGGGGGGCAGCGGCTCCAGCTGCACCTTCGGGTACTGCCTGAGGAAGGGCTCGAAGTGCATCTGCCCCGAGGAGGGCTCCAGCACGGGGCTCAGGGGCTGCTGCAGGCTGAACTGGGCTGGTTGCTGCTGCTGCTGCTGCTGGGGCTGCTGCTGCTGCTGCTGCTGCTGCTGGGGCTGCAGCTCCTCCGGGCAGGGCAGGGGCAGCGGGCTGGCCCGGGGGTACGAGCTCTCTGCTATCTGCATCTGGTTAAAGTAGGCCTGCAGCTGGGACTGCTTCTGCAGGAACAGCCTCTTCTGGTGCAGCCTGCAGCCAGGACAGAAAAACAGTTATTTCTGGCCTTTTGGGCCACTCACACAGCTCCCAGCACACTGGAAAATCCCCAGGCAATCCTGCTCATCAACTTCTGCAGCAGATAAGCAAAGTTACCACCTTTCAGTGTTGTCACACATCTCCTCTGATAACTTTATCAATTTTGTAAGCTAACCCCATGCATTGTTTAATTCAGTTCGTTAAGAATGAGATGCACTGTGTTTGTTTAAAGCCTGCTGTTCACTGCTGGGGAATTTGGGAGCTGAAGATCAAGCAGAGAAATTGCTAAACACATGGCAGGGCTTGTCCTTGCTTTTAAAAGAAGTTTTGAAGTGAAACTCTGGTTTTCCAGATAATTTCTAAATAGACAAAGAGAATTCCAGTTCTTTTATTACTCTCGAGAGTAATTTTTCTGCATAATTTGGAGGATTCTCACCTGTGCTCCTGGAGCTGCTGTTCCAGACTCCGGGGCAGTTCTTTGCAGTAGAGCTGGCAAGTGTTGGGAGCTTTGGAGAGCAGAGTGGGCTTCTGCAGGGAAAGCAGGGCTGGTTTAAATGGCTTTTGATTTAATGACTTAGCCCAGAAAGCATGAGAAAGATTTTCTACCCCTGTAACTGCCCAGCTGCCCACAGAGCCACTCTCTAAACCCATAATGCTGCCCATTGGCTTCTAACCCTTAGGCAGTATTTTTGCAGGAGAGATTATACCACAAAAATCCATGGAAAGCTTTCTTCCCAAGTGGAAGAAGCTGCAAGCTGGAAAACTGGGAAAAACCCATTTTTTGGTGAACTAAAGATATATGAAAATGGGTTTGAAATAAAGGGGTTTGGAAGAGGAAGGCCCAGGGAGTTAAGAAGTGGCTCCTCAGGTGCTGATGCAGAACCTTTATGGGACGTTACAGCAATAATCTGTATTCAGCAGCAGTTATTAAACACTGCCAGGCTGAGGAGGAAAACAGCAAGAATGCACTTTTTGCATAATTAGGGTCAGTGCCTGACAGCACAAAAACACAGTGCAATTCCCAGTTCAGCTGTTCCCTGCTCACTGAGAGCTCTCCCCGGGCAGCAGGAGCCGGGAGGGGAGGGGAGGGGAAGGGGAAGGGGAAGGGGAAGGGAAAGGGAAAGGGAAAGGGAAAGGAAGGGAAGGGGGTACCTGGAGCCGATGTTTCAGGTACTGAGTCTCCAGGCTCTGCCTTCGGGACAGCAGTGGGGGATGTGCACCATTGGGGAAAGCAGCTGGAGCCTCCTGCTGCTGCTGCTGGGAGCCTTCCTCCTGCAGGGGGAAGAGGAACAAGCTGCATGGCCAGAAAAGGCTCTCTTAACCCTTGCTGTAAGGATTTTCCCTGGCAGAGGTTCTGTGGTTGCTGTGTTCCTGTTCCACTCGAAATGACTCACTGGGAGCTCTTTAACATTCACTCTGCAAATCAGGCTCTGAGAGCTTCCTGCAGTTATACCTCCACCAAGAAAAGGTGTTATTGGCCTTTGCTAAATCCAAAACACCCCTCAGACTGAAAGCAATGACTGTTGGGTTTGAAAAGCTGACAGAGCCCCTCACTGACACAACAAGGATGGGCAAAGGCTGCAAATTCTCCAGTCTGGGGAAGGCAGAAAGGAGAATAGGACATTTAATCTGTTAATTAGCTCTTCCCAGATCTCCACACTGCCTCATCCTCTCCTGATCTGTCCCAAAGCATTAAGATGGAGCTCAATTTCTGCTTTAAGTACCTGTGCAGGGCTGTTAATGAGGTCCTGCAGCTGGGTGGCAGCTGATGTCAGGGAAGGTTCTTCCTCTGATCCCATCTGTTCATACAGCAGCTGGACTTTGTTCAGCTCCAGGATTCCTTTGGTTCGTGCCAGGTTCTGGAGGTGCTGCCTAAATGCTACAATTCCTGGAGAGGAGAAGAGATGAACAAAAACCCCTTGTCAGAATAATCAGATTTTCTGGTCAGCACAGGAGATAAGCTGAGTGATAATGGAGCCACAGCGTGGCTGCTGAGCACGGAGGGCACTTCTGCTGTGCCTGGCTGTCACTGCTGTTAAACCAGAGTATTGAAACAGGTGATTGTCACTGAGCAGAGCAATTCCTGCTGCAGAGGAGGAATGACCTCCTTACCTTGGGTGAGGGAGGTGTCGGAGGCCCTGCGGCCCTCGCGGAAGCTGACGGGGGAGCGGTTGTGAGCCTCTCGTTTTTGGGAGCTCAGGGCCTGCATGGCTGGGTTGGCAGGCCTGAGCCCCATGAAAGGGGAGGCCACCCGTGGGGGCTGCTGGCTGCTCAGCACCATCTCCTTCAAGGAAGGGGTCTCTCCCAGGAATTTGAGATCCCTCTGCATGGAGCCCATGTCGTACTCCGAGTCGATGCTGCCCAGGGAGGAGTTCTCATCCAAGGAATAGACTTTCCCTGGGACAAAAAAAAACCAAAAACCAGGATAAAAGGGAGAATCAGTGCCACTGACTCGAGCTGCTCCTGCCAACAGTGGCAATCTTAGAGTGAACAGCCAAAAAAATCAATTTTGACAAAGGAATTGTCAAGTGAAACTTGCAGTACAATAATGGGGATTTGCTGCTGGATTTTGCAGTATCTTGCAGCAGCCAGACACTCTGGAGATGTTCACTGGCTTGTCTGCAAAGTGTTTAGGGGCTTTTTTAATCCTGACAGAACTGTAGCCTGAAAGGCTTGGTCACCTCACTGGTGCTGGATCCAGAGGGTTTTATTTCCCCACTGTTCTCTGCCAGCTCATCTTTGGGGATGAATGATTTGGGGACATTCAGTTGAAAAAGCAGCCAATTCTGCCAGATTTCCCAGTTGCTGTCGGGGTTGTGGCATGAGTTTAATCACCTGTAAATTTGCTGCTCTGATTTTATACTGTCTCAGCAGCAGATTTTGGGGTATTTTGTGTTTTTTCCTTTTGTCCTTTCTAGCAAATACAAACTGTCCTGTCCTCATCACTCATAAACCCTCACGTTTGCCATCCCCAGCTGATCAGCCTGAGTGCTGAGGGAGAAAATGAGCTTTGAGCTGAGCTCTGTACCTGTGCCTGGCACCATCACCAGCTGGTTGGTGACCTCAGCCAGGGTGTGCCGCCTCTTCCCCCCTCGAGCTGCCTGCAGGGCAGCGAAGGCCTGCGCTGGGTCCTCCTCTGCCTCTCCTTCTGTCTCGATCCCTTCATCAATGGAGGTTTCCATCATGCTGGAGGGCAGGGATTGGCATCCTTTCCTCATCACCACGGGGGGCACGGGGTCCAGCAGGCAGCCATTCACCTGGGGGCACAGGGACAGCTCTGGGCCCAGCTTTCTTTGGGCCCAGCTTTGTTCTCTGCCCAGCTTTGCCCAGCTTTTTTTTGTGCCCAGCTTTTTTTTTTGCCCAGCTTTGTGCCCAGCTTTTTTTTGTGTCCAGCTTTGTTTGTGCCCAGCTTTTTTTTATTTTGCCCAGCTTTTTTTTGTGCCCAACTTTGTACCCTGCTTTTTTTTGTGCCCAGCTTTGTTTCGTGCCCAGCTTTGTTCTGGACCCAGCTTTTTTTTTGTGCCCAGCTTTTTTTTGTCTCCAGCTTTTTTTTGTGCCCAACTTTGTGCCCA
>VXBC01001582.1:17836-34952 GCA_013399945.1 Ploceus nigricollis | reverse complement strand
TATTTATATCTATTACATATTATAACATCATTGTTGCAGAAGTAGCAAGTTTGAATATGTATCATCTTCATGAATATGCATTTAACCAATATAATGAAACAACAGATAAGAAAATTATTTGAAGTTAACTGGTGTGCTTTTGGCTGTCACCAGGCACCCAGTGCTGCTAATTTGTCCCTTATTAAACTTTTAAAAATTTTAAAGAGTGAACCAGAGCAGGGATTGCCCTCTCTCCCCTCCTGGGGTTCTGTGCTTCAGAGCCCCTCTAACCTCATCAAGGTTTTATTCCCACTTAGCCCAGAAAACACTAAAAGGCACTGAAAAAAAGCAAATTTCACTCATCCAACCAGGGAGCTTTTGTTCCCCTCTAAGATCCACCTGCTGTGCACATTTAGCAGCCACCTGGGCAGGTAACTCCAATTCCATGCAGTGTTAAAGGTTTTTATGGCACTCAAGAAATAAAGCTGGAGAGGAACAACTTGTCTGCAGCTTAAAAGAAAGTCAAATATCCCAGATCTGCAGCTTAAAAAAAATCATATATTCCAGATCTTCAGAAAAATCAAATACTCCAAATCTGCAGCTTAAGAACAAGAAATATTCCAGATCTGCAGCTTCAGGAAAATTGAATATTCCAAATCTGCAGCTTAAGAACAATCAAATATTCGTTCCAGCTTCCCAAAAGTTGACTGGAATGCAGTTAAAATAAAGTTAAAATAAAGGATAATGGTACCCAAATGTCCAGCTGGGGTCCCTCGTACTGCTGCCCTTCAAAGACCTCTGGGGCTGCATAGGGGGGGCTCCCACACCACGTTGTCAGAGGCTCCCCACTCTTGTAGAAATTCCCAAAGCCAAAATCTGTGGAAAAAAATGAAGGGAAAAGTCACTCCAAGCTTCCAGTGCACATTCTTCTTGAAGAAGAATAATTACATGCATTAATTTGTGATTCCATCCCAAATCCTTTTGGGGGGACTCCCACTGACAATATTGGGATGCTGGATGTCCTCTGCTGCTGTTTCCATGGTGTGGAATTATTAAAACACTGCAAAACCTTCACAACCTGGAGGAGTTTTGAGTACATTTGTAAACAGCCATCATTAAAATTCAACAAACTGACAGTCACAGCAGATAAATGAGATTATTGACTTGCCAAGAGATAATCTGAGATTTCCTGGGCTTTCCTGAGGTGCTTTCTAGCCTTGAATACACAACAAATTCTGACAAGCTTTGGAGCTGGGAGGAAGGAGCTGTGCCAAGAGCAACAGGCATGGGAAACCACGAGGACTTTTGCTGGGAAGGAAACTGCCACTGGGACTGTCTGCAGCCCACAAATTAAAAATTCCTTTAAATGCTGCTTGTTATGGCTTCATGCAGGACCAACTGTGGTCTGATATTAATCAGAATTTTTATAATTCAGGGGTGAGAAGCAAAAGCAGCATGCTCGGAGACAGAGGCTGGTGCTTCTCCCCTCGAGCTGGGCAGCTGCTGGTGCTGCTGTGACAGTGGTGACAAACAGGGCTCAGGCTGTGGATGCAGCTCTGAATGCTCCCTGGATGATGGGAGGTGACAAAGGGGATGCTGTGAGGTGACAAACAGGGCTCAGTCTATGGATGCAGCTCCGAATGCTCCCTGGATGATGGGAGGTGACAAACAGGGCACTGTGAGGTGACAAACAGGACTCAGGCTGTGGCTGCAGCTCTGAATGCTCCCAGGGATGCTCTGAGGTGACAAACAGGGCTCACTCAGGCTGTGGCTGCAGCTCTGAATGCTCCCAGAGATGCTGGAATGCTGACCAGCAGATAGCAGAGCTGATAAACGCTGTGGTTATCACAGGCTCTGCTGAACCATCCCATTCACCCCCTTTGTGCTGCTCAGAGGAGCCAGAAAACCATGGGATTTCTGAGGGAGATCCCTCAGAATCAGAGAAACAGCGAGAGATTTAACAAAGGCTCGGAAGGAGTCACCCCGGAGCTGGTTTGGAGCAGCAGACGGGAGCTGGAGCTGCTGACACGGAGCTCTGGGGCAAAGGAGGGGGCTGCTTTCCTATCAGGAGCTCCAGCAGCCTCTAACCTGCAAAACCCCTCACAAACGAAGCAGTTTTGGGAACAGTTTTGGTTTTTGGAGCCGGGAATGAACACCTCACACTGCCCTAAATCCCTGCTACGTGCGGAACCCCGGTGTCCCCGAGGCCTGGCCGGGACCGGGGCCCGCACACCCGATACCCCGCAGGGCGAACTTCTGGCACCTGGGCAGCATCAAAGGCAGCCCCGCCGGCTGCTCCCAGCCCCGCTGGCTGCCCCCAGCCAGGCTGGCTGCCAGGGCTGCTGTGAAGGTCAGCTCCCAGCAGAGCCCGGAGCGTCACGGCAGAGCCCTGACGGGCAGGGACGGGGACGGTGACGCCACCGCGGCCCAGGGACGTCACCGAGCCCGGGGCTGCCAGCGGCCAAGGCCGGCTCAGATTCCAAACTTCTCCGGGAGCCACGGGGTGGAACAGGACAGCACATCCCTGCTGCCCTTCCCCTCTCATCCTCCTGCAGTTCTGCAATGCCTTCAGCTGCAAAAACACAGGGGGGACAACAGAATCCACCCCAAATCCCCCCATCCCTCCGTGTAACCCCCTCAGCACTGTGTCACCTTTTCCCTTCTTCCCTTTTTCCCCCTTTTCCCTTTTTCCCCTTTTCCCTTTTTTCCCCTTTTCCCCTATCACAGCCACACTGCTGTTGTGAATTTTTTTTTTTATCATTATTCTCTTGGAGAAGACTTTTCTTCCCACAGAATTGGCTTGGCAACGGTGACAATGCCTCGGGAGGCACGGAGCCATTTCTGCTCTCCACAGAAGCATTTTGCCACTCCGTGTAGGTGTCATTAAATCTGATTTCTCCCCTCACTTATCTCGGATTTGTCAGGTTTTCAACATCCTCGTGGTGCTGCAGATAAACATCAGGTTTTTATCTCAGAACTGCAGCCCTCCCTCGGGTGCCACCCTCATAAATCTTCCTATCAGATTCACAAGTACAAGAACATTTATTTGTAAGCACAGCTAAAGAAAGCGTGACCTGCTTGGGAGCACAAGGATTTCAAATCCTAAAAAAAGTGAAATTCTTTGCCTGTCCAGACTGGGATTTAAAGTTACCTCTTTGAAGAAATCACGAAAAAGAAACATGAAGAAATCTCAGCAGCAAAAAGAACAGAGCCAATAGAAGAGAAGCCTCAGGTTTATGTTATTATTATCTTCAGATGATTAATTTTGTAACACATAATGGTTTTATTTCTGGTCACCAAAAGGACCTCAGGAACAAGGACATCCTGGAGGTGCTCCTGGCCTCTCTGAGCAAGAGAACTGCAGAACTTGCAGGGCTTAACTGGGTGGAAGAGCAGCTCTTGGCTGGCTCTGATGGTCTTGTGACAGCACAGACGATTGAGCTTTATTAGACAATTCATGAATGAGAGGCTGTGAATTGCTACCAGAAGGAGCAGCCACAGCGAGTGGGAATTCCTCACCAGCCCCTGTGCCTGGGCTGGGAGTGCTGCCTTGTACACCTGGAACATGATTTCCCCACTCTGCCTCAGCCCTGCACTTCCAAAGCTTCAATTTCTTCCCTTTTCACGCCCAATGAAACACCAGAATCCTTCAGATCTGGATTTTAGCACACGCTGACAGCACAAAGCACTGCCAGACAGCTCCTGACTGGCACTGGGCTTTTTCATGTCATACAGGAATTAATACCAGTGCTCTGTATGTCAGCAACTGGCTCTTAGCTTTAAAAAATCCAATTCTGCTCTGTTGTTGGACAAAATAATTCCCTGGGTGGGGGAGATCAGCATTATTTGTTAGGGTACACAACTTCTTGTGGTCACCCCTTTTGTTTCCATTATTCTTCCCACACAAATGGCTGGGAAACAATTCGTAAGCACTCCAGCATGGATAACATCCATGAAAACCCTTTCAAAGGAAAAAAAAAATCAGGATTTAGGCAGGATCCTGGATGCTTGGTCCATGGGGCTTCCTCAATTTTTAATTACTGAACTGTCAGTTGAGTTGCCCCACTTTTTGGAGTGGCCAAGATTCAGTTAAGCACAAAACAATCATGAGTCTCTCATCCTCCCCCTTCCACCTTGTTCCTCTTTTGCCTTTGCTGATCTGTCACAGCCATTCTGGATCCAAAGTGGTCATTTTTAACCCAAAAAATGTCTCATTCCAGAGGAAATATCACTGATATTCAAGGGGAAAATGTGCCAGCCCTCAAAAAGAAACAAACAAAACAACAAAACAAACATATGCCAGCCACAGAATTCTAAAAGGACTGAAATTGGGCTCATTACCAGAGGACTGAGATTATATAATGGAGTGATCTTCTTAACATTTCCCTGAATCTGCACGTTAAAAAAAAAAAACAAAAAAAAACCAACAAAAAACCCAAAAAAAGGCCATCATTTGCAGCATTGTTCAGCTGAATAAACTCTGTGTTTGTGCAATCTGCAAATATTGGCTCTCCACAGTTGTGGTATTTGGTTTCTCAATCTCATTACCCCCTTCAGAATAATCTTGAATTTTCTAAGGTATAATTTTTTTGAGCGCACACCACAGCAGTGGATGAATCTGTTTTCCCGTTAAAAATGGAAACAGCCTGAGATTTCAGCCCCATTTGCAATCTGAGAAATGGCAGCTCCCTGCCAGAGCCCTGCAACTTCTGCTGAGCATCCAGCAGGATGGCAGAGCCTCTCACTTGTACCTCCAGAAGCCTCCAAGGAGGAGCTCCAGAGCTATAATTAATCCATTCTCCTAAAACGACGAGCAGAACTCAATCTGCCTGGCTTGCAGGGAGCCACAGGGAGCTTTTGTTGGAGGAGAAATGTGAGCCTGGGAGATAATGGGCACAGAGGTGCTGATAAAGGCAAGGTATGAGCGTGGCAGCAACAAACCTGACCCACTTCAGGGGCTGAGTGCTGAGCAGCCTCTCCTGACGTCAATGCACATTTCCCTGTCCAGCAGCAGCTCCAACCTCCTTCAAAATAACAGTCTCTGCCTACCTGGGCTGCTGCAAACAGCAGGATGGCAGCATCTCCTGCAGGCACCCCAATTTGGGGCTGGAAGGACAAAAGGAGGAGCTGGGCCCCCATTCCGAGCTGGGTTTGGGTTTCACTGGAGGATTTCTGGCTGCACAGCAAAGGTTGTGCTCAGGGAGAGCACAGGGAGCTGAAATGCCCTCAAATGATGCCCTCAAAAAGCAGCAAATCCAAAGGACACATCACCAATGCAGCTGCTTAACTCTGGGAAGAACCAGGCAGGTTTGCCTTGCTAGTGCTAAGCACAAATTCCACATTAAACCTGGCAGGGAATTCCTCACCTTCCCCCTTCTCAATGGACATTTTATCTCATTAATACCTTCAGTTTTGCTACTTACACTAAAATTTGAGGGCTCTGCTCCCAACCACCTCCTGTCTTCTACAAAATAAACCTATCAAAGCCCTCACCTCAAGTTCTTTACTCATCCTCTGTTTGTTGTCCAGTTAGTGAGAGAAAAGATCCTTTGAATTCTGCCTGTCCCCATCCTTTTAGAGCAATTTTAACACAAAACTGTTGGATTTTAGTCCAGCCTCAAGCATCAGAGGTGGCAATCTTATGAACCCACAGGTTTTGGAACACTTTTGAAGGTTAGTTTATTCTCCTGGTGGCTGAAATACAGAGGTAACTTTGGCATATTTCAGTGTTTGATTAAATTCTTGAGGAATAAAAAGCTTCAATAAAAGTATTGCAAGCAGCAGAATGAACCAAGAGGCCCCCTGGAAGCTAAGAAGACCTTTATAAAAAAAAATTCATCAGTTATTGTGCTGCTTTTTTCAATTCCTACACCAACTAAAATCAGAGGAAAACCCCAGCTATCAGAGCTGGGATCCTGGCTGCCCCTCTGTCCTTCCCCAGCCTGATAAATGAGCCATGAGGAAGATGAACAACTGGAAGAGTCTGTTCCCAGGGATCTGCACAGCACCAGATAACTCCAAAAATCCCAGATAAACACTGTGGAGTTCGTCATCCTTCTCCCTTGCAGTGAAAAATCCAACAACTGACTCGGCACAAATCACTACAAAGTTTCCAGCAGCCTGAACTTTCCTCCAGCTCCTTCAGCAGCCAGGCTGGACACGGGGAGCTCTTATCAACCTGATAAAGCCTGGCTGAGATCCACAGAGGAACCAGTTAATGGGCTCATTTGCATGCAGCCCACCTGTAATTAACTTTGTGCACTGCAGAAGTGGAGCAGGAGAGCAGCTGGGGCAGGGCAGAGCTGATGGAATCTCCTCATCCCATTTCCAGCCCTTTTACTGGAGGCCCTGGAGAGCTCCAGCACTGAAATTCCCAGGGCCACAACAGCTCATGGCTCTCCTGAGATGCTTTGGAGGGAGCTTCTCCCAGGGGATTTGCATCCCTGCAGTGCTCAGGACACCCAGGGCAGGAAAAACTCTGGATGCAGGAGCTGAGACCTCTGAGGAGCTCTGGAAAACTCTGCCTTTATAAACATCACGAGCTGCAGAGCTGCACATGGATGTGCAGAGGGATCAGAGGGCAAAAATGTGGCAGTGAAGGCAGGAGAGAAAGCACAGATGAGCAACAGCACAGAAATTCCCTTCTTTCAGCTCAATTCCTCAGAGCAAGGGGGTGACTGGCAGCCCTCGGACTGTATTTAGGATTTATTCAGTATAAACAGGCCTGGTGAATAAATTATCTCTCAGCCATAATTCTCCAGGTGCTCTGACTGCCAGGAGCTGCTGGAGGTGGATTCAAGTATGAAATCAGAAATAAGCAAAGGAGAAACACCCCACAAACGGCAGCACTGATGAACCCACCTGGGGAATGCTCCACAACCCTTTCACCATCCCAGAAATGCCAGCAGGGAAATGAAAAGGTAAAATAATCCAGGAATGAGCAGAAATGTTTCATCATTTCACCTTTCTTAGCCTGAGAAAGGGAAATTCCTTCTCCTTCCTTCACTCCCCCTCCCTTCCTGCTCCCCAGTTACTGAAGGCTGAAGTTCAACAGTTCCCCAAATCAAGATATTCTCTATTTTACCCATTTCCAGCCTCTCTGGGCTAAAGTCAGCATGGAGGGATCCGTGGAATTGTAATGAAAATGATTTCTATTGCTAGCAACATCTGCTGTGTCTAAATTTATAATTAAAGTGAAATCATGCATGCAAAAAGGAAAAAAAAAAAATCAATAAGCTTCCATTTTGAGGTTTTTTTTTAATGTTGAAAGAAGTTATTTGATTAACTCTGTTTTAACCTGAACATCTGGCAGCTTTAAAGACACCCACAAAAAATGTCTATGACTCTAATTTTTTTTTTTTTCTGGAAGTTAATATTGGAAATTTAGATGGACTTTGACACCCACCATGGAGAAATATTCACGTGGAAAAAAACCACGACAGAATCTCGGGCAGCACCAGCGAATTACCAGAGGGATTTATTTTAAAAAACCACACAAAAATAAGGTGTTGCTGCATGAAATACCTGCTATTTTGATGTTCATGTTGTTGTCCAGCAGGAGGTTCTCAGCTTTGAGGTCCCTGTGCACGATTTTCCTGCCGTGGCAATATTCCACTGCTGACAGGATCTGCCAGAACTTGCGCCGCGCCTCGGGCTCGCTCAGGCGCCCGTGGCTGGCCAGGTAATCTGGGAAATAAAATCAAAACCAATCAAACAAATCTGGTTTAATTCAGCCTGGACAGCAAGCAACAATGCTGATATTTAATGGTTTCCCCCAAAAATTTAGCACAAGGAAAATCAAATTAGTTTCCAGGCTCATAATCTCCCAGCCAACCCGCAAAAAAATAAAAAAAAAAAGGAAATTTTTTTCTCTAGTCCTTCTTTTATAGCTACCTGGTCAATATTTGCACGATATTTTCTTAGCAGAATTTATGGTAATCTGGGAAATAATAGCAGCAGAACTCCAACAAATCAGGTTTAAATCAGGCTGGACAGCAAGTAACAATCATGAAACTCAGTGATTTCTCCCCAGTAATTAGCCCAAAGGAACTCAAATCAGCTTCCAGCTTGTTCTCCCAGCCAACTTTCTAAAAAAAAGGAATTTTCTTCTCTGTTCCTTCTTTTATAGCTACCTGCTCAGTATATTTACAATATTTTCACAATAGAACTCATGGTAATCTGGGAAATAAAAGCAGCAGAAATCAAGCAAATCAGGTTTAAATGGACTCAGGCAAGATTGAAACTCAGTGATTTCTTCCCAATAAGCAGCACAAAAGAACTTCAAACCAGTCTTCAGTTTGTTGTTCTCTCACTCAACCCTTCAAAAAAATGGGAAAAAAAAAAAGGAAATTTTTCTCTGCTTCTTCTTTTATGGCTACCTGGTCAGTATTTTCACAACCTGGGAACTCAAACCATAAATCAAGCAATTCAGGTTTAAATGGACTGGGCAGCCAGCAACAACACTGAAGTTCAATTTCTCCCAAATAATTAGCACAAGGGAACTCAAACCAGTTTCCAACTTGTTGTTCTCCCACTCAACCCTTTGAAAAATGGAAAAAAAGGAGAAACTCTTCTCTGCTCCTTCTTCTACAGCTACCTGGTCAGTATTTTCAGAATATTTGCACAACACAATTCATGGAGAATACTTGGAATAATTTGCTTCACCATCCTGGACACTTCAAGCTTTAATTCCTCTAAGCTTCACATCACACTTCTCCCTCTGAAGCCTCAGCAGTGGCTGTGTGGTGGATAAAAGTATTTTTTTTTAATTTCTGGGAATAAAACAAGCACCCCAAAGGTGCCCATCCTGACCTCTCTCTCCTCTTCACTGCGTCACAGGCAGAGAGAACATTTTGTTTTCATATTTGATTACATTGTAAAAACCAATGTCAGCCCTGAAACCAAAAACTTCATTTATCCTCAGGAACAAAAACACGGGGAGCAGCAGCTGTGTGAGTCTTGACAGGAGCCAACTCCAGTCCTGCTCCTGAGGAGCACAAAATCAGAGAATCAGCTGTTGGGATGGGCTCAGAACATCCCACAAAGAATGCAGCTAATGGCCAAGGAGCAGCAAATGCACAGAGATTTTATAGCCAGTGATTAATCTTATCTCCTAAACCAGTTGTGTAACATCAGTGATCCCAGCAGCAGCACCTTGCCCAACACAGCTCCAAACCTGCCTTTGTTATGGGATTTCTCCCTGTGTTTTATGGGATTTTAATTCAAATACCATTTAGAGGGCTATGTTAGCCTGTATTTTATAGGATTTTTAATTCAAATATCATTTAGGGGCTTTGTTAGCCTGTATTTTATAGGATTTTTAATTCAAATATCATTTAGGGGCTTTGTTAGCCTGTGTTTTGTAGGACTTTTAATTAAATTATCATTTAGGGGGCTATGTTAGCCTGTATTTTATAGGATTTTTAATTCAAATATCATTTAGGGAGCTTTGTGTTTTATAGGATTTTTAATTCAAATATCATTTAGAGGGCTTTGTTAGCCTGTATTTTATAGGATTTTTAATTCAAATATCATTTAGGGAGCTTTGTGTTTTATAGGATTTTTAATTCAAATATCATTTAGAGGGCTTTGTTAGCCTGTGTTTTATAGGATTTTTAATTCAAATATCATTTAGGGCGCTTTGTTAGCCTGTGTTTTGTAGGACTTTTAATTAAATTATCATTTAGGGGCTTTGTTAGCCTGTGTTTTAGGGGACTTTTAATTAAAATATCATTTAGGGGGCTGTGTTAGCCTGTATTTTATAGGATTTTTAATTCAAATATCATTTAGGGGGCTTTGTGCTTTATAGGATTTTTAATTCAAATATCATTTAGGGGTCTTTATCAGCCTGTGTTTTATAGGATTTTTAATTCAAATACCATTTAGGGGCTTTGGCAATATTTTCATTTCACCTTTTCTCTGTGGTCAAAGCTGGTCTGTGGGAGCTGCAGCTCTGAAAACTCAGCTCAGAGCTCCCACCCCACCTCACACACTCTCAGCTGGTTTCACTTGGCAAAGCACAAGAACAAACAAAAGCCTGGCAGTAAGGGGAGATCATAATATTTGCAAGCTAAATATCATTCAGTCACAGAGAGACTGACAAATCATATGATATCAAGGTGAAGTCAGATATCAAAGGCACAAACTGAATTACCCTGAGCAGCAGCCAGCTCTCTAAGCTGTTAATCCATCATTTGTTAGCAATGCAGCAAACAAGTTAATGAAGCCAAGCTGCCCTTTGCTTTTATGGCTCTGGCCTGTCAGGACTCTAAATGTAAAGATTCCAAACCCTTCAGAGTGCCCAGAACAGGGCATTTATTCTGGGATCACCCCTGGAGCAGCAGGGGTTGTGCATTAACCAGAGTGCAAACAGGGATTGGGGTGGGGGCACTGTGCCAGCCCCTGGGCACAGGAGCCACTCTCCAAGGAGCTCGCTGGGGACAGCCAGGATCTGCTGGAATATCTCAGCTGGCATTTACTGAGCATCCTGCAAGGGCTGAAACAGCAAAGCCACCTCTGCCAGGAAATCCCCACGTTGTCTACATTCATCTCAGCCTGGTGTCACCCTCTGGCTACTCCTTTCTACAGCAGGGTTTGGGGTTTTTTTAAAAAAAATNTATTATTTTATATAGATTTTTATTTTATTATAATAAAATAGAAGCCAAAAGTGATTTTAGATTCACAGCCTTTCTTTTTTGGAGCAGGATTTTTGGCCCAAGACAAAGCCCAGCAAAAGGACAAGAGGCAGTGGAAACCAACTGAAACAGAGGAAATCGAATTTAAAACTAAAAGGTTTTCAACTCTGCAGTGCACAGAAATATTAAATCTAATAACAGACCCAAAATATCCTTATTTACACAGAGATCAGGAGTGCATTAATAAGTTGAACATGGAAATATTCTCCTGCTTACCAAAAATCTCCCCATTTTTGGCAAATTCTGTCACGAGGTACAGCATGCTTTTGGTCTCCATCACCTGGGGATGCAGAAATCACACATGAGGGCTTGGGGGAAAAGCAAAAAAAAAAGCCAAAAACCACCCAAAAGGATCTTTATTTTTATTTAAGATCTCTCCTAAAGCTCTGAAAGTTCTGCCTCATGTGTGGAGCTGTCACAATCCTCCAATGTGTGCAAACAAAATAATCAAGAACTTCACTGAGACTGAAAAATCCTCCACTTCAAAAAAGTCATTTCAGATTTCAGGACAACAATTTCAACATATTTTGGGTTTATTTCAATAACCTCAGAGAAATATTTCAGCATCAGCTGAACTTGTCCGTGGGCAAGAGCTTTGTGAATTTGATTTTGCATTTTATTTATTAACTGGCCTGAAAGTCCCAAGAGACTGCTCACAAATAAAAGCAAACTGGGGAGACAGTTTGAGGGCTATTGTAAAAATAAACTCATTTATCAAAAGCATTTTTAACTCACTGAAGGAGTGAGCACCACCCAACCATCACCCTCCCTTCAAGTGCTCCTGATCAGACTTCATTTAAATATTCTCAGTCTCTCCTCTGCCACTTTTGTGTGGTGTCATTCATTCAGAAAGAATCTCAGGGGAGATATTATCAAGGCAGTTGCAAATTTAACTCCTTAAGCTCCATCTCTACCTGGTACATCATTATTTTAAAGACCACTTTTATTTTTTAAATAGACCATTAAATTAAAGACCATTTATTTTTTAAATATGTTAAAGGCCAGCTTCTTTTGCATAAAATTAATTTAAAGCTGAACTGGTCTTAACTGGGATCTTCATTTTTGTTTAGCACAACTGAGAGAGGAAAAAAAAGGGGAAAAAAGGGGGAAAAAGGGGAAAAAAAAAGGGGAAAAGCCCCTCTAAGCCTACCTGGTAGAGTTTTATGATGTGTGGGTGGTCGAGCATCTTCATTATCTGCACCTCCCTGTAGATCTTCTCCAGATTCACAGCATCCAGCTGAGATTTGTCAATGATTTTTATTGCCACCTGCAGACCAAGAGCAAAAATGAGGTTTAAAAACTCCCCCAATGTGCTCCTTGTGAGTTCACCCTCATTAGAAAGGGAATAATGCAGCCCCAGGTAACTGGGGGCTTTCTGGGGAGTTCTGAAATACAAATCCCAGACTGAGAAATACAGCAGGGCAGCACTGAAAGTGTCTGGGGTCCCTCTAAGGGACTGCAGGGCTCTCACCCACATCAGCATGTGAGGAAATGCAGGTTTTCCAGGAGAAAAAGCATGTTTTCAATGAGAAAAAATAGGTTTTCAATGAGAAAAATAGGTTTTCAATGAGAAAAAGCAGGTTTTCCAGGAGAAAAAGCAGGTTTTCAATGAGAAAAAGCAGGTTTTCAATGAGAAAAAGCAGGTTTTCCAGGAGAAAAAGCAGGCTTTCAATGAAAAAAAGCAGGTTTTCCATAGGCTGGAAGGCACAGAACAGGTTAGGGAGGCCAGTGCTCCAGGTGCTCTTCAATCAGCAATTTGCAGTGACCAAAATCTTCTTAAAAAGCTCAATGGTGCCCATTTCTGGAGTCAAGGTGACAAATCTGAGTCCCACAAAATGATTATTTTAAGAGAAAAACTGTTGTCTCCACACAAACAACCCAAACCTAGGGGCTCCATGCAGTTGCAGCTGTGACATTTTAATTAATTCATATGCTGTTATAAAAGGGTATCTGCAGTTCATCCCTTCAGAGAAAAAACTCTGCAGATGAATTTATCAGTCAGACCTTGGAAACACATCTCAATTAGTTCACAAAACACATCCTGGCCCTGCTGACCTTGTTTTTAGCCAATAAATGCTAAGGGAAGATAACTCTAGATGCTGAAGGGACTAAAAAGCTCCAAAAGAAGACATTTAAAATTGGAACCAAGAAGAAAATGAAAATACAGCCCCTACACATGCAAAGGGTAAAAATGCTAAAGAGTGCTGAATATATAAATGGTGTTTATTCACTCTGAATGTCACTTTATTAATGCTGAAGCAGGAGCAAGCAATGTAAGTCCCACTAATGCTTCCAATTATAGCAGAATTTCACAAACTATTGAACATGGGAGAGCTGCTGCACAGGAGACAGAAATCCACGGGAGGTGAACCTCATTATCTGCTCTAACACTGATTATGGCCCCACCTGAGTTCACAATTAACTATTTATTGGCTTCAGCTCACTCTCTTTTCCCTCTTTCAAAGTCCCTAGTCCTTCCCCAACTCCCAGGAAAATGGACAACTTCAAGTGTGCATGAAATATGTCCATAAAATGTATATACCATAGGAGAGCAGCAGCTCCTCCACTCAAATGCAGATTTAATACCTCAGCTCATTCTGCATCTTCATCTTGGCAGCACCAGGGAAGATTTTTACAGAAGAACCACTTGAAAATACTTAAAACCCAGCAAAGTCTTCCCAAGGATGTGAGCAGGAACAGGGAATTCAGCAGCTCCTTTTTGTCCATGAGTTCAGCTGTCTCTTGATGACAGGAAAAGGGATGTAATTCTTAGAGGTGGAGAAGCTCCTTCAAGCCACAGAGCAGTTTCCTATCTGAAAAGTGTGTTTTGTTCCTAAACATGCAGCTTGCCAACAACTACTGGCAACAGCTCGCAACAAACAACAAAAAATCCCAAATTTCAATAGATAATGTCAGCACGTCCTTCACCTGACAAGGAAAACCAAAAGGGAATCCCTGATCTCCCCCTGTCACCAGATTTTGCTGCTTAAGGAGTTACATTCCAAGAGACCTTTGCAGCTTTCATGGTTTCTTCTCATTTTAAAATACAAGGAACTGCACTTATTTCCTTCCCTCTTCCACTGAAGGCCCAGGGAATTGGAGTTTGCTCAATCCTCCCCTGACATCTGGGAATTGCAACTGCCAAGGAGTGAGGATGAAATGCTTGTCAAGAAAAGATGAAAGTTCTTGTGCTTCTGCTCCTCAGCTACTCCAACTGTCAGTTTTCATTGTTTTTGTTTTATCCATTTCATTCTTGAAAAGAAAAACAAAGGCAAAAAGCAAACACCCAAACAAAAAACCAAAACCACAACACAACCCCACCGCTATAAGTTCACGCTCAAACAGAGCTTTGTCCCTGCAGGTTACAGAAATTCAGATTTGTTAACCCAGTACATTCTTAAAATAGATAAAATGCATTAAAACTAACAAACACAACTTCCTGCAGCCTGGAAAAACTCCATATTTTGTTGTGTAGCACAGGGAGCTGCTGTCTCTGCTGGAGTTACTCACTTTGCAAATACCTGAGCACACCTGAACTGGTGCCACAGATCAAATCTGGGGCTGCAGGGTTATTTTTCATACTTTTTTCCAGAGAAAAAAACAAATTCCCTGTACCAGCAGCCAGGTGAAAGCACATCTGGGAGCCACAGGGAGAGCCAGGTTTTATTTTCCCCTGGGGAGCAGCGAGCAGAGTTCCTCTGCAGGGGATTAATCCTTGGGGGGGGTTAATTAAGGGTTTTAGGGGTGGGTTCCCAAATCCCTGCTTTTTCCAAGCTGCACCTTCACTTACTCCAAACCTTTTCCCTATTCCCAAACCTTTTCCTTGTTCCATTCCCATCCTATTTCAGTGGAAGCAAATCTCCATCTTCTCCAACTTTTACGCTTCCAATTATTGCTGTTCCCTCCTCTCCTCCTGCCCAGGAAAATCTCTGCTCATTTCCACGCCTCATTAGCAGGAGCTGCCCTGGGATCACAGGATTTCTGGGCAGCAGGATAAAGAAAGGAGCGTGGCAGGAAAAAGCCACGTGGCCTCCACTCAAATGGCACCAAACACCCAAACAAGCCAAGCAAAGGTCGGGTCCAGCCCCCCCTGGGTGGACTGGCAGTAAAAAGGGTCAGGCAGCACCTCTATTCCTACATATCTTTATTTAATTTATTTATTTCTAATATCTTCATCACCTAATATCTTTATTAATCCCCCCCATTTTTCCCAACTTTCACACTTCTGTATGGCTGTTTAGAACTTGCATTAATTCAAATTCTGATTTCTGATTTTGTTTGCACACACCCTGTGTTGTTCTCCTGCTTCACGTTTGCTTTAATTTCATTCCCATCTCTGCTAACAATTTATGGCAACAACTTTATCTTCTCACCTGTAGTCTTTCCATAAAAAGGATGGATTGTACACAATCTATAAGTGCTGCATTCAAGGTAATAAGAGGCCATCTTTTTTAATTTGATGGTTATTGGCTAGGCAGAGTTGTGTTAAAAAAAGCAAATATTTTAAAGGTCAAAATCATATAAAACACAATTTCAAAATGCCAGTGCTAGAAAAGCCCAACAAGAAACAGGTTCTGAATCTAAAGGGTTCAAATCAGGAGATTCAGGACAAACTTTGACAAGGAGTCCTTTTAAAACAGGTTTTTTCAGCAAGTCTCAGCAGCATCACAGCATCCTCCTGTAGCACAGACCTGAGGGTGCACCAGGTCCTTCCAGGACCTAAAAACTGAATATTCCCACTGGAACTTAAGCAACAGTTTAGAAGAAGCTTGAAATATGAAAACCCTTCACTCTGGAGTCATTAACAAGCAGGATTTCCACTCTGTGTGCTCAGGGATCCAACAATCAGGTGAGCTGCTCCAAACTGGAAGTGCTTATTCCAAAGAGTATTTGGCTGGAATTAATTTCCTCTGACATCACCAGAAGTGATCTTAACAGGGTTCCCCTTCCTCAAAGATTGTGTAAATACTTCCAGCAACCAACTCAGCAATTCACTTCCAGAAAAACACTCTTGCACCTCTCACTGTAGAAGTCAGAGCTGATTCAAAAAAATCAAAGACCTTGACAAAAAATCCTCCAGCACAGGCAAATTTGCTGTAAAAATCCCACTGAAGATAAAAAGGCTGCAGGCTGGACAGAAAAGCTGGTTAAAAAAAATTCAAGACTAACAGAATTCAGCAGTTCCTTAGGACACAGATGAAAGAATCATCCAGGAATCAGGGAGCTTTTAAGCTCTGTGTTTTCTGTAACCTTTGTTATTTCCAACAATGCTAAACAAACAGGCTTTCTAAAACGACAATAAAAACCAAGATTAAAGTTTTCATCTCCATCACAAAGCCTGCCAAAGAAATGAGGACTGAAGAGCAATGACAACCCAGTATCTTCAAGTGGAGCATTTGCAATTCTGGCACATGGCACCAAACTTGGAAAGGGAACGCTGGCACTGCTTGGCTCTTCAGCAGGAGCAAGGAAGGGCTCAGAAAGAACGGAGTTTATTCTGAACTTGAGAAATGAGGCAAGAGAAGAACTTTCTGTCAATCCCTGCCCTGCAGAGCTCATCAATCACAGCGTGGCCAGAGCCCTGTTCGCACCAGGGCTTTGCTGTCCTCAGCTGAGCTCCAGCTTTCAGGGCATGCTCCCGTTCCTTCAGGGATGGTTTTCCCGCACAGCCCACGGCGGTGAATACCTGCTGGCCTTTCCAGTCCGCACTTCCACGGTGTTTTAATGACTTTGGTCAGGGACAGAGCAGCGCAGGAACCTCTTCTTCAGTCAACAATGAAAGCGACCAGAAGAGAGCCTTACAAAAAGCTCACCTCTAGGTGTAGCAACTAAAACTACCTAAAACAACGCAGAAGAGGAAGCTGATCCTTCAGAGCCATTACTCTCATCAAATACCTCCTTTTTCTTTTCTTTTTTTTTTTTTTTAAGTGAACATTTAACTACGTTTTTACCCAAGGCAGACTGACAATCATTTTTGTTTTAGGTAAAGCACCACGTATTAACAATAATCACCGGGTAATACACGGGGGCGGTTAAACAAAGAGGCTAAAAATGGTTGGATTTGGTGAACTTGCAGGATGCCGTGAAGAATTCAGCGCGCACACACACACACACACACACACACACACACAAGTTCCTCTGCTGAAACAGATAACCCAGCACTGCCCAGGTCAGCAAACCCGAAAATACCCAGGGCACGACGGCAGGCACAGCACAAGGTTTGATCCTTCCCAGCGAGCAGAAAGTGCTGCTGGAGCAGCCCCGGAGCATCCTCGGGGTGCCATCCTGCCAGTGATGCCACCACCCTGGGGGTGCCACCCCGGGAGTGATGCCACCATCCTGGGGGGTGACATCCTGAGGGTGGCATCTTTGGGGTGGCATCCTGGGCGGGGGAGGGGGGTGACATCCTGCGGGGTGACATCCTCGGGCATCCCCCCATGGCC
>VXBC01001579.1:31515-61926 GCA_013399945.1 Ploceus nigricollis | reverse complement strand
TCAGAAATAGTTTGGTTAGCTGGACCACAGAATCCCTGTTTACAGGACACTAAGGAGGTTTCCCATACCTGCCACTGGCTACAGAGGCCCGTGTTCTTCAGCTGTGCTCTTCTGCAGCCTCCTGCAGCTCCTCACACCACAGAACATCTCCCCTTACACCTGTTGACTCCTGTGCTGTCAGAGCTGGAGATGTAAAGGAGAGCAGAGTTCATTTTGCCCTTAGTTTGTGTGTACTGACAACAGCCAAACAAAACACCCCTGTGCTCCTCAGACTTCCACAAAATAAAAGCCATTTCCAGTCCATGTGATCCATGGGACTGTGGTGGGAGCATCACACTCAGATGGTTCCTGTTCAAATTGCAGATTAAACTGCCTGTGCTTTCCCTGCTTCAAGGCAAGGTTAGCATTACTTTAGGCCAGATGTCCCACCTAAGGGGCAGGCCCATGATGGCCCTGGGGCTCAAAATATGGAGCATGAGGTCAGCACATCTCACACCCTACAGCCTTTTCTAAATAAGTGTCCTCCCTGTGTCTGACTGCTCTTGTCCCCTCCCACAGGCAAATTACCTCCTGCTGGAAGACACTCCTGAAAAAAACAATTTCCCCTTGCATACCAGGCTCAGTTTGCTGTGAGAAAGCTTTTGCCTTAAAATCACCAGGTTTTGGCAACAAACAGCTAAAAAGAGAAGGAAGAATTAATACAGAGGAGGGGGCACAGGAAGGAATGGCAGCTCAGATGAAATGGAAAGTATTTCCAGGAGCATTTTTATTCCTCACATAACCCCACATTGTTTTGCACTTTTTTCCTTTCCCCTATGCACTTGCACTGCAATGCACCCACCCAGTCTGGAGTAGAGCCCTATTTTTAGGGAGATTTGATCCAACTAAACTGAACCTTGGTGAACTCAAAATGGTCACAGAGGGTCACAGAGCAACTCCTGGGCACTACTGGGGCCACAGCCAGTGGAATGTCACTGTCACCCTCTCTGGCTTCACTTGAGATCCCTGGTGCAGAGGCAGCTTCAGGCTGAAAAATCCAAGTTGTGGCAGCTGCCCTGTTGTGTTCCATGGTGTAGACAAGTGTCCAGTGACAGTGACAGTTGCTGTCTTGGAAATGTTTTCAGGACAAGCTGCTAAGACTGAATGATGACAAGTGCTGGGGACACAAGAGATGCTATTCCCAGATCTTGTTTCCAACCTTCTTGGCCCTGTCCTATGGTTTAAATTTGAACACACAGGCTGTGAGGAGACCAAAATTATTCTCCAGTTTGTAGCTCACTTTCAGCTTCCAGGGATGAGCACAAATGGTTTGCCAGAAGAGTCCTAACAAAGCCAGTCCACCACTGCTGCTCAAAACTCCTGTGCAGTTGTCATTTTGCACTTGACCAAGGTGATACACACAAAAAAGTTCCAAAATGTTAATAATAAGATCCAAACATGCAAGAAACAGTTCCTAAATCTTAATAATAATTTCTAGCCTAGCCCTATCCTTTCAGTCAGTGTCATGCAGCCAAAATTTTAAGACCCAAGCAGAAAAATGAGTGCATAAAACTTGCAGTCTGAGGTTTGATAATGACAAGACCAGAATCTGTTGGAAGACTGCAAAGTTAAGTCTCACAAAAACATCCAGACAAATTACTTAATTTCCATACAAGTTCTCCTCTTCCAGAGTGGATGGACACTTCAAAAGACAAAAAGATACAGCAAGAATTGTTTTCCTCTACTACAAATCAAGCTGTTTGAAGAATTTACATAAACAGGATGTAAATGCCAAACACAAAAGTGCAATAAAGTTTTATTTTAGCCTCAGTGAGCATAAAATTGCAAGATACACACTGAGAAACCAGGCAGGGCACCAGCCTGACTTTCCTACAGATCTGTCAGTTAGTCCAGGAAATAAATGCTGCTTTTTTGTTCAAAGGCTGAAATAGACATATGGGCTGGTAATAGATGGAATCAACAGAATCCTGGCATCTGTATGAATTATCTCTGTGCTCCCCTTGATTCAGCTAAGGGTCAAATCAGACTTTTGTCAAACTGAGGAACCTGATGTAGTTGAAGGTGTCCCTGCTCACTGCAGGGGGTCGGACTGGATGAGCTTTAAAGGCCCCTTCCAACCCAAACAGTTCTGTGAGAAACCATTCTGTATGTTCAATATGTGGTTCCAGCCTCTCACACACCGAGAGGACAGGGCATAGCTCAGACCCCGAGAAGTTAAGATGAAGTGTCAGGAATGGTGGTGGGCTCTGGAGGGAACCAGAAGGCTCCATTCCGGGGAGAGCAAACTAAAGGCCCCAGAGATGCCGCGGAAGCTGATGCAGAGCGAAGGGATGGGCTTGGCAGGGCCTCTAGCGGCCGCCTCATAGCAGTGTCCAAACCTCTCACCAGCAACTTCTAAACAGCTCCAACAACCCTGCTGTCCCCTAGTCCTGAATCCACAGGGCCTTTTTAACATTGGTCACAGGTATCCGACCCCTGGGACACAGCCCAGGGCAGCTGTGGGGCCGCCCGCTCCCACTCCCAGCTCCAGAGCTGTAATTTCAGAAGAGCCAGCGGCTGTTCCTGTCACCACCACCCTGTTCCCCACATCATAAACACCCCGAGACAGGAGAGGTTTATCTTGGCAGTCCTGAATTCCCCTGGTGGTGGTGCAGCACCAGTTTGAGCTTTCAGTCAGCTGAGCATCGAGCACAACAAGCAGAGGCAGCTTCACAGAAACCAGGAATAGCGTCTGGCAGACAGGAAAGATCAGCCAGCCCAAAACTGGACTGAAAAGACCTTTAGGAAAAAAAGGTTCAGCCAAGTAAAGCCCATAGACACCAAAATCATGATGACCATAAGTGAACTATTTGAACAGTCTTGTCTGGAAAGCAAAGCCCATGGGAATGCAAACCAGGCTTCCTTTGCAGAGCTCCTGAGTATGAACAGATGAAGCAACTCAACTCCTGTGATTTCCTATTTTGTAACCATTTTTAAAATCCACTGTTGTGCCAGCAGCTAAGTAGTTCCAACAAATCAGGATCAATCAGCACAGATACTTAATTTCCTGAATTTGAAGTATTTCCTTCCTTAATGTGTCCTGTGTGATTATCAGCTATGTTATGAACTGCCAAATGTACTGCTTGGCATTAGTGAGTAAGGAAGGCACTTAATTTTTCTCTTTTTGTACCCCAGTAATACACTTCCATGGGTAATTTTTATCTAATGATTTTTTTACACTGGCAAGTGCAGCTTTGCAATGCCAAGCTTAAGGGATGCCTTATTTTGAACCCATTCTGTGTAAGGGCAAGTTAAATTCACTTTGTGCTTTGTTTTCATTTTATTACCCCATGCTGTAGAACTAATCCCAGTGGAGGGGTCCAAACAACTTTCTGTGTCACTGAACTCTAAGATGATGTTTATGGTATTTTCTACATAAAATTCTCCATAAACATTAGTTGGCCAAAGCATGTTCACAATGTGTCACTTGCACAACTTAGACTCTTGCCTGCATTGCTCATATTTAAGAATTATATTTAGTTCTTAATTGGAATGCTGAGGCTTATGTATGAATTACTAAACTGCTTTGAGCAATCTTTTAAATATTCATTTATTTCAAGAAGAAAGGAGAAAAAAAAAAAAAACCACAAACAAAAACCAATGAAAGACCAGAACCAGTGAGAAAGTGCCAGTCTAGGAAAAAAGCAAAACAAGAGAACAACCTTACCTCACCAGGTTAAGCTTAGAACAAAGTGGCCCCAAAATTCCTCGTGGTCTCAGGAAATGTCCTCGTGTATGCACTGTATGGAAGGGAAAAGCACAGACAGAGCCAACTCCTGACTGCAGCCCCAGCTTTGCAAACAAGGCTCTGACATTTCCAGCTATTAATTTCTCTAATCACTGTGCAGTCCTGGCCTGCAGGAGCAAGGCCACGCAGAAGCTCACCCGCAGACTTGCAGCACTGAACTGTTTGCAGTTCATTTATGGATTATAGTGGCACATTGTTGTTGAGTTTGTTTGCCACAGAAGAAAAAAAAGGCTTTGGCTCCATGCAGAAAAATGAACTTCTAATGGTGAATCCTGTGCAAAGGGGCAGCAGCCCTGACCTGCTCTGGACTGTCCCGTCTGGGAAGATGTTTGGACACTGAACTCCCTTCCATGTGTTTGGTCCCAAAGAGGTCTGGCAGGGAATTTAACACAGAGTAGTGCAAAACAATACATTTTATTTGTTCACAGTTAAACACAAGCAACTGCCTTGACATTTTAGAACATTCTAATAAGGACAGCAAAACCTCCTTTTGGTTTAAGTTCTCTTTAGCTTACGATTGTACCATTTCCTTGTATTTCATATTTATGGCATTTAATGTGGATTGTTTAACATGCTTACAAAGAGCGAGGCAGGGAACAGATTAACTTGACAAAGACAGCAATTTTAGATTTAACTAAAAGCAGTCAGTTAAAAAAATCTGTTTCCACTTCACTGATGGGACCCCTTCAAACAAACTGCAAGTTAACTACATACAGCAGATCCATGATTTTTAGACTTAGGAAAGAAAATTGCAAAATTTGTTCCTCCATAATCTTTGTGGTCCATAAACAAACCTAAAGTGGTTTCCATTACTATCCTGGTGCTAAAATCCTGTTTAAAAGAAGAAAAAAAGCCACCTTATCAAAGAGCTTGCATTGCTGCCAGGGCATTTTTGTGACTGACACAAAATCTGCCTCTCCTGGGAACGCCAGACCCGGGCTCGGCAGAGCAGGATGGGAACGAGCTCCTCCAACATTCCCAGCTGAGCTGGCCCATCAGGCCCTTTGTGTGCAAACCGTTCACTCCCCGGGCTGGGATCCAGTGGGGAAGGGGCAGGAAAGCTCCAAATCTTACCGAAACACGCGCTACCACGTTTGCTACCACTACGTCTGAGAAAGCCTAAAGACGCCGACAAAACCAGGCTGCCACTTACAACCAACTCTCTACTCTCTACTCCATGCAGAGTCAGCTTTGACACAACCACTGAAGTTCACCTCTACTCTCAGAGTTTGGACTGACCAACTGAAAGGACACGGAGAATAATTTAAGACAGGCAGAAATGTATTCAGACCTTGGAGTTCCGGAGGAGGCGGGAATGGGAGGACGAGTCTTGTCAGGAATGAGCTGAGCTGCTCTGACAGCCTCGTTCCCAGCTGGGCTAAGAAGGGATTTGAACTACAAATGCAAGTGTGCTTGGACTTGATTTCTATGTGAGGTGGTTCTTAAACAGCAGCTGCCACCCACAGAATGTTTAGGAGAAGAGGCCACGAGTGATGCAGGGGAACTGTGAAGCCTGAACCATCTGAGTACACCTGGACCCAGCCACGTGGGACATTTAAAACGAGCACTGCCTTCCTAACAGCAGGCCCTGTTCTGTCACAAAGGAGATTGAGTCTGACCACTGGCAAGCCCTGATCCCACAATCCTCCTTCACAGAAGGCTCATAATTGACTTAAAACACGATTAACACCAAAAGGCTTCACCAGGATTCTGATTTCAGTGTGAGCAAGATTCCTCCTCAGCCTTGTCATCTAAGGAAGTAGGATGAGGGTGAAGGGGAGAGACCTAGAGCCAAATTGACACTGCTGAACTCAAAAATGTGCTGCAATCTAAGTAGGAGAGCACTCAAAGGAAACCATGTTCATCAAATCAAGCCTGAAAAGGTATTACCAGGAAGAAGGAAACCAATTTCTTGGATTCAAAACATGGTGGTCTTGTTCAAACCAGGAACAAATGAAGGAGGGTGAGACAGCACATTTCCCTGATTAGAGAAGCAAATCCTCCTCTGCAGATCTTCATAAGCTTGGAATTCTACCTCCATGTTCTGCATCCTCTCCCTACTTGACTAAAGCTTCCTCTTCCCTCTTCTCCCACCCCATCTGCTTTCCCATATGAACCAGTGTGAGGTCAATCAGGCAAACACTTCAAACACCAAGAAGATCTGAAGCTGGTGTTTTAACAAGTCTTCAGCATTTACGGTCTCTTCTGCATTATAAGTTCCAGTTCCTTTTTGTCTGTTCAAATTTAACTTCCCAGGAAATGTTAAGGACAATATAAACAATGATCATGAATTAGGGTGAATGAATCATTTTGCAGAGGTAAACATTTGAGTATACACTCAAGACTCCAACTTAATGAAGGCTGGGCTCTGAGGGATGTGGGGCAGTGGACAGGCAAAAACAGAGAATGCACTGAAAATCCTAGTGCTGCTTCTTTCCAGGATGAAAGGAACCGAAGTCACCTGGACAGGCAGCACAACCAACTGCTCTAAATGGGAAGCTTGCAAAGAAATACAAAGCATTCAGAGTAAACTCACAAATGTTAATTTGGCCTCATATTGCACTCAAGTTCATAAACGCAGCCACTCAACTGGGGACAGGGAGAAAGAGAAAAAAATACTTGCAAATGCTAACAGTTGTCCCTTCAAATTAGTACACGCTGCTAAGGATTGAATTTGAGAAAGAAGCAAGAGTTAGGCTGGGCATTTTCAATTCCAGACCCAAAAATCCACTTTGCATTCATTCAGCAGCCTCCTTCCGTTCCTGGCCATCGATCCTGCTCCGCTGCATGAGCCACTGCTCAGACCAAAGAAACATAAAAGCTTTTAGTTAAACTTGCACTCACGCCTCCTGTTCTATGCCAAGAATATGAAAATAACACTGATTGACTATCTTCCTCTTTAACTGTGGTCATGATGAGTTTCATTGTAGTCCATGATATGAAGCTGTCCAACACTGCTTTCCTGGAGCTTAGGCGAGAGGTTTTCAGGGCTTGGAGGGGCCTTTGACTCCATGCTTGGATCTTTACATAGTTCAGTCTTTAGGGCATCAGACAGCCTGTTGATGGTGATCCCCTCCTCATCACACTGGCTCTCACTCTTGTTGCGAAATAATTCTCGTGCCTTCATTCCAAGGAAGCTCTTGGAGCTGGGGAGTGAACCTACAGTCAGTGGGACAGTAGTCGAGGGCTCCAGCAACACGGATGTCTCCCAGCGACTGCTCAGCCTCTGGTTCTGGGGTTTTTCTGGGGTGGAGAGCTCGCTGCTGCTGCCCCCCTTACTGCTACTGCTGCCTCGGGTGCTGGGAGGTTTGGTCTCTCCGTTTCTACCCATTGTTTCTTCACTGTGTCCTGCTGTATCTTCATTACCACAATCCAGCCTGCTTGGGGAAGAGAGAGGACACAGTGTCAAGGAAATCACAGTAATTAAACAGTGGAGAGGGCAATGCTGGCCAGGGCAGATTACTTTGATTACTTTCCCTTTCTGCCTCTGGGTATGTACTTCAACAGGTTTCCTTTCACAGTTCTGGGGCAAAGCAGGAGAGACATGGGGTAACCAGATGTGTCACACACTCAGCTTTGCAACATCCACTGTTTTTAAGTCCAAAACTGACATAATCCCACATGGGTCCTGCAGATTTCACACCACCAGCCTCACCTTTCTTCTGCTGCTTCAGCTGCTTCTGTTTTATCATCTTCAAGTTTTTTCAGTAGGCTGCTCTTCTCCAGTCGCCCAAACAGATCCAAGATCTCCAGCTCAAATGCCTGGGTGATTTTTTTCTGGGCCTTGTACCTGCTTTCTACTGCCTGCAGCTGACCCCTAAGCAAAGAGAGAAACCACAATGTCCAAAATCTCCAGATTCTGCCTCAGCTGTGACAGTGCATCTGTCAAAGCACAGCCGAAATGTTACATAGGAAGCACCTACCTTGCTTGGATTTTAACATCTTCCAGGTATTTCTTTTGCTCCAGGAAGAGGTGGTCCTTTTTTGCAAGCTGAGATTCCAGTTCAGCTATCCTTTTCTGGGAAGCATCGAGCCTTTGGCTTTGCTGCTGAACACACAACTTTGCTTTCTCCAGTTCTTTCCGAAAAGCAGCGTGCAACATTTCAACCTCCTCGAAGCAAACAACACAATGGTAAAGTCTAATTTGATCCTGTGTTATTTTTATTGGTGTTTCGACATGTTTCTGATGTTATAAATAGGCACATTTTAAAGCAAGCCAGAATAAAAGCAGCATTTCTAAAAACAGATATAGAAAACCAGCCCTGCTGAGGATGTACACTATTAAAATAACTACACATCACTGGAATTTATTAGCACATTAATGTTCCTTATGAAAACCTCTTTTCATCAAAGCACTCTTGCCAGTTCTGCACTGGATTAGAGTAGACAAACTTCATTAAATACCAGTAGAAGACTTTTTTTCAGTGCATTATTCACCTTCTTTAATTACGTGCTCTCACGCAGGAACAGTTATATTGTTGTGCAATTTACTTGCTTCTAATTAGAAAAAGGTTTCTTTGAAGTCAGGAAGTAAAACCATATGAACCACAGAAGTTTCAGTGAAGTTACTGTTAACTTTTAATAGGAAAATGACTGAGTGGGAAGGCTGAGATGCTCTTTTTGAAGTAACACCTCACCAAAACCCGTAAAATCCTTGTTAAGATCTTTCCACAAATTCTGGCACTACTACCCTGCATTATTTTACCAACAATCTGCTGTCAGTTACATTTGAGCACAGTAAAGTCTTGGCTTTTGGAAAAGAAATTGCTAAGAATTTACATCAGTTGGCTAAAACAGATCCCAGGTGTACCCCAACAACTCCTTCTTAGATTTCAGAAGGGGCACTGAAGATACTCCTCAAACCCACAGGGCACAAAACATCTGAACAGAAGATCAAACATACAATTAAATCCCTGAAAATCAATTTCAGAACAAAGAGTCTGTTAAGTTACAAAGCCTTTCCTTCTGAACTCAAGGCTGGGAACTGCTGGATGATGACCTCAAGGGAAGTCTCCCCAAGAGTGCTCTGCACTGGTACCTTTGTAGTGTCTGTGTGCTTGTGCTGCAGCTGCTCCAGGTACAGCTCATTGACCTCCCCAAGAACCAGCAGCTGCCTGTTCAAGAACTCCATCTGCTGCTGCACCGATTCACTGTTGGAAAGCTGGGAAGGGAAATGGAACAGAATCCAACATTGGGATAAACAGTTCAGGAGAGTCACAGCTGACAGGCACTGTGTTCACAGGGTATTTTTATGAAGAAGGGAAACAAAGGCTAAAATCCAATGCTTCATAGGTAGTTAAGTGTTAAACTGTTTAAATAAAGAACTTTTCATTTCCATTCAACTTACGATACAAACAATATCTCTCAGTTGTCAAGATTTAGCAGAGCTTTAATACAAATTCATAATGCTCAATCTGCAAATCCCTGCTGTGGAAAAAGCCAAAATAAGAAGTTTCAGAAGCCCTTTAACTGAGTTGAGATTTTCTTCACCAAAATTTTTCTGTGTTGTTTTTGTGCAATTAATATCAGACTCTATGGAGCTCAGCACAGGCTTCTTTCAGATCAAGAAAGAAAAAGCACCTGATAAAAACTATCAGATAAAAAATCATCAGAAAGACATAAAGGGACCCTCAGAACATTGATTTTTCTTACCTTTTGAGAAACTTGGCTAAGCAGCAATTCAGTGTGACACACCTTGTTGTTTGCCTTCTTTAACTCTAACCTCAGATCTGCTATCATGTTCCTGCAGTCTTCCAGCTTGGTCTGTTCAAGTGACAAAAAAATCACTCAGGGTTCTGAAACTTCACTAAGGACAGCAAGGGCACAGAGCTGGGAGGCTGTAAACTGGAAATCAAGTTATACTGACCCCTCCAACCCAGCTAAGAACCTGCGTTTTCCTATTTCCAAGCTGAAGACAGGACAAAACAGAACTGGATGATATTAAATTAAGCACTTTCAATTATGCACTGTCTTATTCTGAATCAGGACAATATCTCTAATAAAAACGTGCAGCTTTCTCTCAGGTATTTCATGCCTTGTTACAAAGAAGGTTATTTTTAAAACCATTAAGTAGACAACGAATTTGTTGATGCTTCATACCTGCAATTCCTGGCTCTGGTTGTAGAATTCCTCCCGGTCGTGCTGCAGCTGTCGGATCTGGCTGCGATGCTGAGCCACGATATTTTCATGTTCCTCCTGAAACTGGTGGTACCTTGCCTGTTCTTTCTGCAGACTCAGTTTCAAGGCCTGGATCTCTTTTTCCTGCAGTTTCAGCTGATCTTTCTGTTAAGAATCCCACATGAGGCATCAGACAAGACTCCTGCTTAGCAGGTAGGACATCTATGCTCAGCCAAGCAAAGCTGTCATTGCCAGCATGCAGGAAAACACTTTTCCACACACACACAACATTTTATACAGAGTATGTTCTCAAGGCTGTTGGGGCTTGGCTTGGTTTTGGCTGAAAAGGAGATGAAATGGTGATAAGGGTGGACAGGCTGAAAACTCACAGCCACATTCAAAGCATGAATGAACAATAGGCTATTTTTCCACTGCCTCTCATGCTTTCAACAGGGACTTGGGCCTCACAGCTGAAGCAACAGTTCATCTTCCAAAACCTACTTGGAAGTTTATTTTTGGCTGTTGTAGTTAATTATCAGGAGGGGAAACTGTTGATGGAATTAGTTATAACATGAAAATATATTATGAAACACACCTAAGTCTGTACTGAGACATCGTTCAGTGTACTTATATCTTCAAATTCTATCACAGTGAACACCTCTGGAAAACAACACTCGAGTTTCCAAAGCTTTTGCTATAAGTCCTCATCTGAGGAGCAAAAGGACAATACTTTATCAAATATGCAGCAAGGTGTTTAGCCAGGCATTGAACATCCACTCCACTCACAGGGAAGCCTTTACCACTATCCAAAGGCAAGTGCTGGCAGGGATCAAGCATGAAGGATTCAGCTGCCTGCAGTCAACTACAAACTACTGACATTAATAATGACAGCACACAGAACTCGTGCACGAGTCACTCCACAAACATCAACTTCAATAAAGTGCCAAATGAGGCTTCTTTGTTAATTGAGTGGTACCAAAAGACACCAGCCAGGCCAATTAACACTTTTAGCAGCACCAGTGTGTCTCAGCCACTGGTGGAGCTGCATCCCTGCTCACCATGGCAGCATTGTGCTCCTCCAGAGCCGTGGCTTTGATGACTTTGCGCAGGAGCCGGCGGTTGCGCAGCGCGTGCTGCTGCCTCTTGAAGCGCTCGTACAGCAGCTGGTTGTGCAGCAGAAGCAGCTGGTTCCTCAGGGTGTGAATCTCATCCGAGGGGGGAGAACCTGCAGTGGGACACAGAAGAGGTTACTGAGCTGCACTCTCTGCTTTATTGATCTCCAACACAAAAATCATGAACATTTTTCCCAAAGCAATGGATATATGCCTCACATGGATTGCTCCTTTGATTAAGAAAAAAAAGCCAAGCCACCATCACCACAGAAGCCTCAGAGCACAAAACTAAAACAAAGACACATAAATAAGCAAGAAAAAACATCAGTTTTAGATTGAATGAGCAGTGAGAAGGCGCAAGGATCTGTCAGATGACCAGCAGCACTCTGAAGCTTAGCAAGGCTGAAATGGTCAAAAGCAGAAGTGTCTAGAATTTTGCACTTTTCAAAGATGAAAAACGCAGCTCATCTCTCTGGAACACAGCTATTTGCTAAGAAGATAAACCATGACTTAGTGGAGGGCATCATCTTTCTGCAGCATTAGTTAAAAACCCACAAGCAAAAAGTATGCAGGTCATTGTTTAAGCAAGTCTAATAATAGAGGAACAGATTGCCAAAACATGAGAAATTTCCTCACCTCCAAAGTGAGTCCAGTCAGCAGATTTGCTTGGCAGAGACAATCTGAAAAAAGAAAATGCAGCATTAACAGGTAAGTTTAAGTAAAAAAATGGAATGTTCACCTCAAAAGAGCTTATAGCCTGGTAAAAGTACAATTAAGGTCAGTTGGTATAAAAAGATTAGGGAGGAACTGTGCAGCTGCTTTTTCAGCACAGCTTAAAATTAAGCCAGCACAAGAAAGAGTAACAATAAAGTCTGCAAAGTAAGATTTTCAGTCACCTACTTGTTCAGCTCCTTAGTGTGTGCATCTGCTCCTTGCTGAATCAGCCTGTCCAGCACTTCCACGGGAGAAGTCGAGGACATACAGTCTTCATCCTGGGTTCCCTTGGCTTTCTTTAGCAGCTCCTCAGTCTTCTTGCCAACAAAGAGGTAGGCAGTCTTTGGTAATGCAACCTCAAAGAGGTGCTCGTAGAGGGGAGGCTGCCCACTCCCAACCACCACTCTCCTTTGTGCTGGTACTTTACAGGGGCTGGGAGTGAGAATACTCGGCTCCCCAGAGGATCCTTCCCTGTTCCCAGCAGGGCTTTCCCCATGGCCTCCACAGGGCTTGTCTATGGGAGTAAACGTTTGTTTGGGTGTTTCCCGTGCACCCTCAGGCCCAGGCTTGTCCAGAGATGTTAAAGGCTCAGAGGTCTGACTGTGTCCCTGAACACTGGAGGCTGCTGAGGGGGTCTTCTTCTGAGAGCCTGACAGACTTTCGTTTGTGCGGTAAAACGGGGAGTCAAATCCTCCTCTAGGCACCATGTGTTCAGCATCGGTGGTGATCTCGGAGATCTCTTTAGATATTGCATCTGAGGAGAGGGGGAGCACCATGATGCATCTGGTATTTCAACAGGACAAACATTTCCTTAGCTAAGATGTAGGTAAGGAGGGCAGGCATTACCTTCCTCTCTGTCCTTCTCAGCGCTATCTTCAAACGACAACCCACCTAAAAACTCTGGAAGATCACTTAAGGTTACTGAACTTTTACTACTGGGTATGTCTGAAAAAAAAACAGAAAACAAAAAGTTAGTTGTACAGGTGCTGTTTTCTCCAGCCTTAGCACAGCACAAAACACAAGTCTTACTGCTGCAAGGTCCTCAGAATAAAAGCTTGTCCCTCCTTCAGATGCTTCCTCAGAGGAGGAAGGTATCTGACTCCTGTTCCATTCCACGTGGAAAACAGTTCAGAGATCAGTCACAGGTCAGTCCTGATCCCAAAATGTAATTTTGTAAATTTAACATTTGCTATTGCAAACCTCTGTGCAGAAGGACGTTGTGCTGTTTGCAATTTAACCCATTAAATAAATAAAATAAGGTGACCTGTGTGCACTGTGACTGCTCTACTTCCACATTAGCATTAACCTCCCCTTTAGCTTCTGAGCTGGCTCCACAAGGACACAGCACCTGCCTGAAAAAAGGAAGTTTAGCAATCTGATGTAATACAAACTTGCCAATATGTGGCTACTGATCAAAACTGAGACAGCAGCTGTGGGATACACACTGCAGGATTCTGATCTCATGCTCAGCTCAGCTCAGCCACAGATCAGGAACTCAGTGAAAAACTTTGTCTGTTCATAACTTGGAATTCAGAATATTCAGATTCCAGTAGTACTACGCAACTATTCCATGGAAAATCAGCTTTAGACTTCACTATCATCTCCACTTTGAAGATGGTTAAGATTCACAGCACAGAAGTCTCAAATACAGTTCCAAAATGCCTTTCTACAGCTGTCACAGAGGTAGACGACAGAGAACGGAAAATGGAATCTACGTTTACCTACTAAAAGTTGAGTTACTCAACCTACTGATTTCAGTATTCCACAGGACTTTAAAATAAGTTCAAGTACAGTGATATAATGGTAGATAGAAAACAAAGTTTTTCCAGAGGCCTTTAAGAGGGAGCATCATATCTATCCTTATGTGCAGCCTTACAGTTTGATCCAGACATGTGACAGATAACTTGCTGAAGCACAGTTTAATATACAATTTGCTGCTTCTAATAATCATCCTCAAAAAATCAGCTTTTATAAAAACAGATATCCCTTTTCAGCCTTCAGTTTATATTTGTATTTTTAAATATGCAGGACAGCAAGGTAAAAAAAATCTCAAGCTATTTCTGAACATGAATCGTTAAATTGAAATCAGAAGCATCATAAGAAGGTTTTAAGTTGAATCACAGGTTAAGGCAGGATCCTGGAACTACAAAGAACTCAGGGGAAAAAAAAACCTGTGGAAGTGTTTGGGAATTGGAACAAGTGTCAATAAAAACTGGAGTTGTTTACAATAGGTTGTAGTAATGGGGAGAGGAAAATAGAGTTTACCCAATGATTTATCGCTGTTTATGACATTTTGCTGTCGGGACAGTAAAGGCCTCCCAGAATCTGGTTTGTCCTCCTGGAAAACAGAAGAAACCCAGAACACATTAATTGCCTTAGTTTTCATTGGCAACTGTGCAGCTGGAAGTGGCAATAGTTGTCTACATTTAGAAGAGTTTTTGCAGTGAAATGCAAAATTTTTTTGTAAGCCACCTACTCTGATTTTTCTTTCTCAGTTAAGGTCACTGCATTAAGGCAAGTCAATGAAAAAAAACCAGATTAGTTCAGCAGAAGAATTTTGTAATACCTTTTTAGGAGGTGTGGCAGCAGCTGAAGGGAGTGAAACATGCACAAAGTCATCTGAAGTGCAGGGTGGAGGAGGAGATGTGGCTGGTGTTCCCAAAGGTGTTCCTTTCCCCCCTGCTGAAAAGGAGCACAAGTTCTCTCAGCAGGCTCCCCCTTCCTCCTTTCAGCTGAACATTGTATGTGGAGAATTGTACATTAAACACCATCTCATAGCATTTACTTCTTAAATCTCTTTCAACTGTTTATCAACACAGAAGTGCAGTTTCCCAAAAGTTGTTTCAGACTTTTGCACTGAATTCACAAATTTCCTCTCAGTTTGCATCAGCACTGCTCTAGGTGAGGTACCCAGTTCACGGGAGTAATTACTCAAGCCTATCAACTGGCATGATGTGGCATTCCCATTTAAAAACTGCCAGTAAAATTTACAGCCAGGATTTCCAGTAAAAAAAACCTTGAAGGCCCAATTCCAAATTCCAATTCCACACATACCAGATGTGCCAAAAGCTTTGCTGTAGGATGGTGGTGCAGACTGGGATGACTCTGGTGGGACAACGCCAGGGGATGTTGGTGGCGTGGTCATACCACACACTGCAGAAGGGCTCCAGATGGTAACCTGTGCACAGAGTAAAACACAGCAGAGCTCAGAAAAGGAACATGCAAAGCACCTGGATCCAGGTCTTCACACAGGAAAGCAGGCAGAGATTAAGTGTGAAACGAACACCACCTTCTGAAGAATTCACAGCACAGCTCAAAACCATGGGTTTTTAAGACTGGCACAAGAAACTATGAAAGTGCAAAGAATGAAAACTTGCTGGGCTTCATCTTCTGCTTTACCTGCTGTGGCTCAGTTGACAGCCTCATGGACTGTGGGCTCAGAATCTGAGGTAGCTGCCCTGACATTTGTGATAGTGTTAGCCGAGGAGTGGAATATGGGGTAGAAGTCCCTGAAAGTAAAATAAAAGAGAAAATCAAAATTCCAAAGCATCCAACACATCAAATACAAACCCATGATTCTTCTTCTAGGACTTAAAGGCTTTCAATCAAAGCATTTCAAATCCATTCAACATATACATTTGTACCTAGAGATTTTCTTCCAGCCCAAGAAAATAGCTATTGAGTACATTATACGACAGCTTTTTCCTTTTTTTTTTTTTTTTTGGCTGTTTTGGGGTAGGGAGGACAGAGGATGAAGAGACAATGTTGACAACATGCTCTATGTCTGTGTATAGAAAATATATCCATGTATTTATTTTTTTAATGATGGTTTATTTCCTGGTGCCTAAGAATCAAACTTTAAGTGGGATAAATTAGTGAGATGGATTTTTTTGCTCTAGGGCCAGCTCTTCTCCAGCAATTGGGTATTGATTAGCCATCAGGCAGGTCTTACCATAGCTGCTCTGTGTGTCAATGTAAGAGCTGGCACTGGGGTCAGTTTGATGATGTTTTAAGCTTGTGCAGAGTTTCCGAGACACAGAGTAATAACCATCTTCATAGGAGGCTTCTGCAGGGTCCAGGGAGATTTTGGCACATTCTATCACAACATCATGAGTTTCTAGCCTTTTCCACCTGCAGACAGTTTTTGGATCCAAAAGAGTAAGTTAGTCAATTATTGTTAAAAACAAGAGTTCCTGGAGATAGGAGGAATTGGCTTGTAGGGTGGCTCATTTTTTCCAGGCAGCTTTGCATGCTCCCAGCCAAACTGGAACAAGGCACCAGACAGAAATTGCAACCAGATGACTTGTGAGAGGGGGTCTCAAAGAGGAGACAAACAGCTTTGACACAGAGATCCATAAAGGTCTGCCATGGAGCACTCTGGAAAGGAGGAACAGCATACGAAGACTTGGTTGATCCTGAGCTTCAGCAGCTGTAGAAATCAACTCAACTACACTCAGATGTTGGTAGTCAAAATTTAGACATGCCAGCAGTGAGGGAATCTGTATTATTTAAGCAAACACTGTCTGCAATGCCAGTTTCAGATCTGTGTTTTTCCTCCCAAGTTTGGGGAATGTTTTTTACTATTACTACCTCCTTCATCCTGAAAACTAATTCTCACTAAATTAAACAGCCAGATTAGATCTGCCCAATATTTCAGGGGATGGAAGCTCACTGTAAAGAAGAGAAAGCCCAGAAGGCTGTCTATGAAAGGCTGGGTTGCTTTGGAAAGTAAAATACTCTCTGTCCGAGATACCAAAAGAGAAGGCTTCCACTGGAAGGTTTGTGCCAATTGTGCTCCTGAGTGGTGCCACCCTCCCCCCTGCAAAACTGAGCATTGTGACATTCAATGGGTTCCCAGTTAGGAGTGATTTCCTAGTGGCTCTGAAAAGCAGGGCAAGAGCACTACTGTGCAGCAACAAGAGTCAAATTCTCCTCTTCAGTGGCTGGGCCTGTGGAGACAAGAGAAAAGCAGCAAGTGGTGCTGCTGCAGGCAAATGAGCCTATTGCTAAAGAAAACTAATACATCTGATAATGTTAACACATACCTGTTAAAAGAACTGATCTGTTAAATGAACCAATATCTAGGTACCAAAACAAGACACACTGAAGCCATTTTAAACACTTAAATCCCATCAAATACTTCAAGAAACCCAAGGAATACGACCCAAACCTTCAGCCAATGAAGCATCTCTGGCAGTTTCACTTTATTCATTATAGGAAAACTGTTTTTAATCTTTATGAGGATGTTTGATCATTAAGTCATAAAAATAAGATAAAGTAAAGTAGAAGACAGATGCCATCCCAGACACAAAATGAATTTAGAACCCCAACATTGTTGTTAACGACCTTTCACAACAGTTTCTGCTTATTCATCCAGCTGAAAGCTGGTATGAGGAAAGTCTACATGTTTACCTGGTGTACCTACAAATATGGGTGGCAGAACACCCCCACACAAACTAAAGCTGACAGAAAAGGTTTTGCTGCAACCTTCTGAAATAATCCCACAGAAAGCTGCTCAATTTGAGCCTTTCCTAATAGCGGAGAGAACATGCAATACCTTCGTGGGTCCAGTTCATGGTCCTTGGATCCAGTCACTAACTCTGGATGAATACGCACATGTTCCATCATTGGCTGGGAGGAAGAAGAAGGACTTGTTATCAGTGCAGCACCTTTGGATTGCACTAAACCACACAAAGCTGATGAGCAAACTACTGATCCCAATAGTTCAGAAAGTTAGAGTTAACAGATAAGGTTAATACACATCACCACAGCTTCAAGAGTTGATCCCAACTGAGCTCTCAGTCAAATTGTTCATTTTTATACTGTTTTGTCAAACAGCCCACAGCTGAATTGACAAATTAATTGTATTAAACTGGAATATATAGCTAAAAATTCTTTGCCTCAGATAATACACAGATGAGCAGCATTTTACCTTGACTACTTCTTCAAAGGTCTCCAGGTTTTCCTTCATACTGTAGTGAGAGCGCAGAAAGGAGACAAAATTGCAAGGATACATTCCATAAAGACGATGAAAGAGAGAATAAACGCTGGCATGAAGATGGACAAGATAAATCTCTGCCACATGACCTGGAAAAAGTAGTTAGAATCTTTTTCATTACACTGGAGAAAAGAACAAAAGTTCTAAGAATGCAAACAAAGTACTTTTAAATTTGAAATGTTAACTGGAACAAGTCCTCTGAGGTACAAATAGTCCCTATAGAAACTGTGAAGTCTTCTCAGAAAACAAGCAACACTTAGTCACCAGCTCACAACAAACCCAGAAATTAAGGTAAGGACCATTAATTCCAACCAGTGTGCTGTCATTCTCAAAGCACAGGTTTGTTTTTACTCAAGTTAAAACCTGAAACTCCTCTAGATATTGAGCCAGAGTAAGACTGACTGAATGATTAAAAAAGGAAACTAAGGTTTGTTTCACTTCAAAAGGTAAAAACTAAAACCTTGTAGCCACCAAAAGCAATCACAACAGACAAATCTAAGTATTGACTTCAGAAGTTCCAATCCTACTTGCAATGCAGAATGGCTCTCTAAACAGCAGCTCTATGTGCTTAACACAGCATTTGCTCATTCAGCCATGAGCCACACTCACAGATACTGCTGGTGTTAGACATCAGAACCCTTACAACAAATTCAGCAAAGCCAGGGCTCTGAGAAAACCAGTTTTATCAACCTTCATGACTATTGATAGTTGCACATTAAATTAAACTCTTATATATGCTGATTCTTCCCCTCCGCCCCCATTTATATCTGGGAATATTAAATTCCCCAAAATCTGCCTGAAACACTAGCATTTTTCCCTTCTCTCTGCATTAAGATTGAGCTCTGCTTTTCACTGTCATCAGGGCAGTACTTTGGTTCAGTGAAATTTCATGCAGTAGCAGCACCACATGGAAGATTCTAAGAGACTTCTAAATTCTGAGCAAAGAACTCCCCCATGCTCTCAAAGAACAGAACAGCTTGTGGGCTTAACACATTATTTTCTGTGTTTAAATAATCTCAGACCACTAAGAGTCTCACAAAAGAATGTGCTCACCAACTGCACATGAGTCACAATGATACTGCAGACCACAACTGCATGCAACAAAGTTGAAATCTCACCTGGATTCTGCAAGCACCAGGCTGAGAGACGCCCAAAGATACCAAAGAAATCATGAAGGTACTGTTTGCCAGACTGAGGAATCATTGGCAACATGGTTATTAGCACTAGGACACCTGTGGTGAGTACTACTACATCTGTGTCAGTCTGCAAGAAGGGAAAAAACCTGCATTAGTTAAATGTGTTGAACTTAATTTTTTCCAAGGATGAAGTGAACATTAAATCATCATCATGGAAAAAGTTCTCTATTGAAACAGTCCCTCTGAAACCTACCAGAACTTAATGATCCAAGATTATTGAGTTTTTTTCATAAAGAACAACTTGAAGAAAAAAATAGATTTGGGATTCTTGCTCCTACTCTGCTGTTTTTCTGTATAAACACTTGGCTTAGTTAAAAAGGGAACATCACCACAGTTCCACAGCTGAGTAAAAACAATTACTGGCATGTGAAGCATCTTATGTGCCACCTTCTTTCCTTCCGAGAGCTAAACACACGCAGCATTCAGAGGCTCAGAAACTGCAGATCTGATCAGGGTGTTCAAGGGTGTTGGCCAGTTACCAACACAGGGGTCAAAAGCTTTTCTACTAAACCTGGCTGCTGGAAATTTCACCCAGCAGTAATTCAAACAATGACCAGAACACCTTGGCTTGTGCCACAAGAAAGGGATGTGGCAGTACAAACTTTTGGCTGGATGAAACAGGAAGAGATAATCAGATTTTAGGAAGGGACACAGAAAATGTTTAAACTCTTTCCTTGCTTCCTCAGTTTAATGCACACTTTCCTTGGTAGCTCCTCTGCTTTGTCAGCACAGGTCAGGCTGTGGGCAGGTGCTGCTGAGCTCTCTGGGTCCAATCTCCCAGGAGCCACTCAGGCTGATGGGACACTCAGTTTTTAAGGATTTATCCTCCTCTGTGTGTCTACAGCCTCTACTCTCCCTCAGTCACACAAAACCTATCAGAGCACATTTCCTGTCCTCCACATCCCTACCCTCTGTCCACAACCCCAGAACTTCCACATCACTGTCCTCTCCCAACAGCTTTCTGACACACTTCATTCCTTCCTCAGTCACAGTGCAAAGGGCAACAGACCTTGTCAGGCACGACAGGAGTTCCAGTAACAGCAGCTGGAGCTGCTCCTTTGGCAGTTACAAATCTGTGGTGGTTGTGTTTTGAAGAGCGCTTGACTGCATCGTGCATTTAAATGTGACTTCATGACTAATGTGGATTCTTCACTATCATAATAAATTCCATTACTGACAATGCATTCTAGGTCTCAAAGCACTTTTCATTCCTTATTCACTGGTACAGTGGTGTACAGTATTATACCTGATCAATCTGCAGATGAGGGAAAAAACCCACAAAGCTTGGGGGAACAGCTCCCTCCTTGTAATCCAGCATGTCAGTAGCTAAGAAGGGAAAGTCTGCTAATTCCAAGGTAATTTCACCTGGGAATAGTCCATTGCATGGCCCATCTACACTGCAAGTAGAGGACACACAAATTCAAATTGCACCAGTGGGAAGTTACTGTATTTCTCATTAGGTTCACATTCAAGATAACCACCATCCTCACCCAAGGCCCTCTTGTCTTTAACTTATTTTGGGAAAGTTTTCATAAACATTCCTAACTCACAGTGACAGCGGCTTTTAGAAACAAGATTGTCAGCAATAACAGCATCAGCACATTCAGCTGATATTAATAGCACTGTGGCTTAACTAAATGACATCAAATGCCTTGCATCTGCATGCAAGTTTACATCAGGTGTTTTATGGGCAGCCCTGACAGTACTTACCTTGAGACATTTAAGTAATGAAAGCAGGAGAGGTGCTTGAGAAAGTTTGTGCTTCCAAGATGGTTGTCGTCTTATCACATGTCCCAGCAGAGAGAGGGTGGGTAAACGAGTAGCAGCTTTGCCCATATAATCATTAATTTTGTCCAGTAGATGCTGACAAAGGATTTTGCAGAGAGTGGTAGAAAAAGAAAGGTATTTATATTTAACTGCTCTATACTCTTTTTCACCAGTCTACATTCAGCAGTCTGTCAATATGGGAACTATGGGCATTTTATAAATATACAAGATCCCAGAGGAAACAGAACTCTGCAATAACTTTGAGACTACTGGTAGAAAAATGCAAACTATACAGGCCAGAACCAGTCACTGCACTTTGAAATGTTTATAAGTAAATAATAAAAAAAAAAATCTAGGCAGCAGCCAATTTGTAGTGCCATTTCCAATCTATTTAAAATCCTTACTTGCTCGCAAAATACCCGATTTGTTTTAGGCTAACACATCCTGCAGCAGGAGCACTGTAAAGAGACAACATTAATCCTCCAAACCCTTTCCTTTATAGAGGTTCTTTGCTTAATTGGGTCAGTTTAAGCAACTCAAGAAACAGAGACCTCTGAAGTTTTTTTTTAAAGCTTAAACTACTCTTACTACAGAGATACTACATCTCTACAGCAAGGTAATTCTACACCAGAGTGGAACCCCTAGAGTTTTAATGGATGCTATTTAAAGGCTGCTTCAATACCAGGCTAAAATCTGCCATAACAAGATTTTTTTTTTACCTTGTCATGAGGCTCTTGCAGAGTGGACAGAATATGCAGTGCCTGCTGAGAATTGGTTTCCAAGTAATAGTCCACCAGGTTGTTGACAAGCATAGGCCCACGGTCTGTCAGTTTGGGGACAGCAAGGGAAAAACCCAAAAACATCCTCAATACACTGAAAATGAAGCACTTGCTACAAGGACATTGCAGAACTTTTAGCAACTATTACAGAGTTTCTAACATAAAGCTTGATGTTTAGCAGACCTTTGGGAAAATGAGACCTCTCAACGACATTTCCTGGTTCCAAACCATTCAAGTGATTGCATTCAGCTCAGGGAAAGGAACCAGGTTTTTTAACAAACAACAATTCCTGTCTAACCATAAAACCCCACAGGTAGCTGAGCTGCAAGGGTGCTTTACCCAGTAAAGTGTTCAGGAGTGACTTGATGTTCTCTCCCTTCAGCAGATAAAGGAGAGCAAGTTCAGGGACAAGGACACTGGCAGTGCTCTCATGCTCTGAAAAGGCTCTGTCAGCACAAGTGATGCCTCAACAGCAGCAACCACTTTTCACAAAGACTGAGTCTGTTGTTTTGTTTGGAAGTAGGATTTTTTCTTCTTTTTTTTTTATTAACAAAATCCCACTGGTTCCCATAATGTGGGTGACACCTAATACTTTCTAGGTACACTTGACAAAGAAAGTTTCATCAGCTCACACTTGAAGCTCTGCCTCAGGAAAAGCCAGTCATTTTGTAATAGTGTTTTAACAATTATGTAACAGACCTTCCAGGAGCCATGCCATTAAGCAAAATAGACTGAAGAGAAGCCTCAATCCTTAAAGCAATTTCAAACCCAAATATCAAGAGTTCCTCTCAAGCTGCATTTGCAAAGACAGTGTTTGATAGAAAAAAAAAAAATCCCACATCATTCTACCTTTATTGATGTGAAAGCAAAACCCTTCCCAAAACTACACAAAAGGATACATACCACAAATGAGATTATCTTTGAATGCAGCTGTTATATCTTCCAGGACACCCAGAATTGGAGAATCCAGCATTGAGAGGAGCTCACCAACATTTCCTTGCTGTGCCATGATGCACGTTCTGACATGAATGTGGAGGTTAAAACTTCAGGAAGTTCTTCATTGGTGTCTTTCTACCAGACTAGAAGAGAAGAGACAGCAGATGAGTGAACTTTTCCCTTTCCATATAAAATCTCTCATCTCTCCTATTTCTTTTCCACACAAATGCCCATTTAACACTGAGAGGATTGTGAGGGTTTCCACACCTGCAATAAAAGCTGTAAGAGTTTCCAAAAAGCCAATGAGTCATGAGCAGGGGTTTCTTCATGTTTTTCACAAGGACATTAATCTGTTTTGCAGAAGACCTCAGTATCTAGACTGTCCGAGCATTCTCTTATCATATTTTTTTAATTTGCTCTCCAGGTCAGTAAACTGAAGCTAAAGTTTTGAATAAAATGCAAAAAGCTGCCTGGAATCCCTCCATTCCTGAGTTCTTACAGCAACTCCTCCTCAAACCACCTTTCCAGTTCTTTGCATAAGACTAAAATCTGGAGAAAATACACACCTCCAGATCCTTTTCCACTCCTGTGACCAGGTCAGGAATTCACTGAGCCCTGGGCTCTGCATTGTTGCACTCAGAGAGATTTGGGCTTTAAGACTTTGCAACGTGGCCAGGCTGCAGCTGTTGGCAATCTCAAGCAGGGCTGCTGCAGCTGCTGCACCTGGGCAGCCTGAGCAGCACAACACACTTTGACTTCACTCCTGTGATTTGTGAACACAAACTCTGCAGTGCAAAAACTGCATAAAGCATTAAATGCAACAGTGTGCAGGTAACAACGGCACAGGGCTAAGTGGGAGCAAATCTAAGCCTTGTCAGGCTTTTAAAATGGCTTCTTCCCATGTACCAGCACCAGAGGGGTTCAGGTGTCACACTGATCTACCTACCACAAAATGAATCAGTTTTTATTTCATCCAGAAGAATCCTATACCAAACCTTTCCCAGTGGAAGAACAAATCTGGCTTTAGATCACACCTCATATTATCAGCAAGGGTTTCTTCTTCCCTCCCACTCCAAGCTAGAATACATTTTTCACTTCCCCCATGGAAGGCAAGACTGACACATCCCAAGTTTACACACAAAATTGTTTTTCTACTGCAGTTGTGTTTACAGCACCTGTTCTGTGGATGAGCTGAGCTTCTGTCTGCAATGCTGTCAGCCACACACCTTTCATGATCACTAATAAAGAAAAACCAGAAAGAGGTTAAGAAAAGGCACAATTTATTTCTTCCTTATCACACCAGGTATATGTTCAGAATATCACTAAGGTTTTTACACAGAACAGAAGAGTTGTGCACTCCCTGCATGAGAAGTCAGCCCTCAGTCTGAAAAACACCAAATGGTGCTGCAGTTGCCCTTTCCAGAGCTGTCCACAGGTTAAGCTGTGCAATTACCTCAAACTAGATGGTTTTCACAAGACCATGGTTTTGTACTGTGACCCTTCAAAAGCTGCTAAAGTTTTATTTATGGCAGGTAGAATCTTACACAGAAAGGATTCTTCTCTATTCTGAACATACAGTAATTAATTTAAGCCTTTAAATTCTATTCAAAACATTTTTAGGCATTAGCCAAGGACCACAGATCACTGCTCTGTTTTAAATGATAATGCTGTTATTACCTATATACATATTACTTTCTTGAATATTTATGTTTAACTAAGTCACTGGACAGCAGGAGTTAACGTGTCCACCAGTAAACTTTGTCATTTGCAACATATCACTCTGCAGTTGCAGAACTGCCCAAGGTCACTTTTCTTAGTGCCACCAGACATCAGCTTACTTAACCTGGCACTGATTGCAAATTCAAAGGTGATAATATGGCACCACACTCCCAACTGGCATTTCAGTAGCAACAAACTGGCTGGAGCATTGCAGTAATCACCACTGCAGAACATAAAACCCCTCACACTCAGTTTTCAATGACCATAACTGAACAGTCCAGATGAAACTCCAGGTCATGTACAAGCAGCCAGCAGAGTCTGATCACTGAACTGTTGCGATTTAAATGCTATTTCCTTTCTAGTCTAATGCTGGCAAAATGCTAAACCTGCAGACTTAAAACTGGCTGGTAGTGTGAGCAAGGCTTGGATAATAATAGAATAGAGACTTGGGGTGAGGGAAGTTGCTTTTTACTGAAAGTAGAATGGTTCTGTGCTTCTTCATAAAATCAGAGCTGGCATTTGTTGTGGTTTAGGATTTTGGTTTGGGGTTTTTTGTTGGTTTTTTTTGCCCTGCACTGTGCAGACTCCCAAGCTTCAACTCCTTCCTCAAAGCACTTGCTGTTTAGAAGACAAACAATGCTCAGAGAGTGACACCATCCTTTCAAAAGGTTTAAAGACACACATCCATGCAACCTAAGAAATCAGCCTTCCACTCTGTTAGTCATTTTGAGGAATCAGCTGCTTTTTCCATTTCTAGTAATCATTATAATATTGAATTGACTCAATGACTGCATTTGCAGCATTGTATGGGGAAGCAGCTCACTCCAAGGAAACTATTCCTTCATTTCTGAGAGCACATCTTTCAAACAGGCCTTGCTGTCCCTCAATTTCTATCAGGACACAGTCTCAGCCATGGTTAAGCAACAGATTCACCAGCTTCCTAAGCAACATGAATTAGTTGTTTAAAGTATTGTTAACAAAAGAGATGCATGACCACACCCCCAGAGCCACTGCAAGCAAAACCTGTTTTAAGAATTAAAGCAGCAGAAACATGAGTCTCTGCTTTTTTACCCCATAAAAACCTTGTCAACTCTCTTCTCTTTGATTCCCATGCTATACCAGTGAAAAAAAGTGATTTTTTTTTTTTATTTTCCTTGAGCAATATCATTATATTGGACGAGATCTTTGTCACACCAGTAAAACCCTCAGCAGCAGTTTCACTGATTCTGATATTGCCAGAGGAAAATCTGCAGCCTGGTGAAATCATAAAACACATTTTGGATGGATTCTGGAAGTCAGGCTCAACAATACCTCTGCAGACAGATGGGGAAAACCCTGGTTAAATGTTGAGTAGATAAGAGGATTTCAAACTTTGTGCCATTGTGCTGGCATGCACAAACCCTGCCATCAGATAAGGGCGAGGCTGATAAGGCGAGCTCAGCAGCTGATAACACACAGGTAGGTAACGGATCATTTCCCAAGCTCCCTGACTAAAACAGATGGCTGGAGTGACCTTGTGCCAATAAATCCAGCAGCGTTTATTTCAACTTTTCAATCGTGCATTGGAGTTCTTTAAAGTAGAGCAGTCTCCACTCCAAAAGTACTCAAAATATTAATAAAAGTACTTCAAAGCACATCTGAAAATGGGGCAATGTTACACACAGGTACCTCATGAGGTGGAAGTTTATCTGAAGTTACACCAAACCAGTCAATGCTGTCACCCCACTGTACACAAATGGCCACAACTTCAAAAAAGCAAATCACAGCTTTCTCAAGGTAAAGTAATTTGTCATTTTAAACTCTAAGTAAGATTGAGATGCTCCAAATCTGTGCCCAACACAAATGAACAAGCCAGGAAATTCCAGCAATAGTCTTAAATCATGTCACACTTTTTTCAGGCAAAGGCAGCTGAGTAAGTAGTTTGCAGGCAACAGGCTTTTAGTCAGAAGAGGCCGTGTTCTGGCAGATGAAGTTCAGCTCTGTGGTGCCAGTGTGATTTATCACAGTCCCACCAGGAATTTGTGATGTGATTTCAAATCTTGCAGATAAGCACAGGCCAGGTTAAGGGGCTCCCATCACCTTGTGAAACAGCGGGATCAGCCACTGACTGTCAGCGTATTTTGTATCTGGAATTGATACTTGTGCTGTGAACAGGACATTCCTGACACCTTTACAGTATCACATCACCAGCATGGCTTTCTGCTCACAGTTACAAGATGAGCCTCTCTCATGCTTCCATCCCCAGATATTGCAATCATTCCCTCATCAGAAGAATTTCCACATCCCTGCAGCCATTCTTGCAACTAATAGGATTAAAACAAGTAAGTTTTCCATGTGATTTGAGTCACTGACTCTTCGCTAACTTTTAAAACTAGTTTTATACAAAAGATCCAAAGTACTTGGTTAGTAAAGCATAGAAAAAAGTCAGTTTAAATACCTTTTAAAATGCAGCATTTTAATCTCACTGGAAAATATCACACCCACAGCACTTCTTATACTCAAGAGCTTTCTTTAAGATATACTTAGTAAAAAGTATTAAAAGTACCAAGACAGCTTGGAGCCATCTTACAGAAGGAAAAGGAGAAGCCAACAAGCCAAGAACCAAGTCTAAATTTATTTTTTTTTCAGTAGCTAATCTAACAACACAAAAGTTTAAGCTACAAACTCGAGACAAAGGGAGAGACTGTAGAAATATTAATTGGAAAAGGCTAAACAGAGAAAGAGACAGCAGAGTATTCCCAAAGATTATGACTTCTCTAAGTATTTCTGTCAAGAGAAGATGTTCTTCTGTTCAGTGTATTTTTATCCCAAGCCAAATGAAAAGGCAGCTGGTAGTGCCAGTTATGCTGCTCGCAGGGGTGGGGAGGAGGGGGACACACCACAAACACACCCTCGGCCTTTGCTGTGACAACACCCAAATTCAGACACCAGGAGCACCTATTCTGGGGGAAGGGGATCAACAGCAGCATTTTATCTCTCCTCATTAAGCAGAAGTTAAATTTAGGGTGTGCCAATAAATTGTTATTGTCCCCTCTGCCCCAAGAGGAAAGGGGATTTCAACACCACAGGACCAGAACCTCTGGATTTACACTTTTCCATCTGATTTCTATTGCAGGTAGGGTCAGGTCGCATCCCCAGGTATTGCTTTGGCAAAAGCCATGAACGAGGACAGAAGGATTTTACAGCAATTGTGCTCAAAGAAAAATTCAGATTGACAACACAGCAGCCCTTTTCACTCACATCTTTGAAATGTTGGTCATGAAAAGATTAAGCCTAACCCCCTCCCTTTCACCACACAAAAAACTGAAGCCCATTTTATGCTTCCTAACCATGCCCAATCTTACATTTTCCTCACAGTTAAACTGAACATTGCCATTATACAAGTGACATAAGCAATGAATGAAAAGTTCCAGCAGGGAGAAAAACCACTGGTGGCAAAGGAAAGCAAGCAGCTGATAATTCCCTTTTTCACCACCCAGAAATAATAACTCTAAACACTCTAAACCTCATTTCAAACTGATCACTACAACTGGCAATACAATCAATTTAATTTATTTATTCATCTTTAAAGAATGAAGGTGTCTGGCTTCTTCTGATAGTAAATATTTTCCTGGTTATATTAAGATCTGATACTAGACTCCATAACTAAATTAGATCATTATTTATAGTTATAACTTGATATTATACACATTCTCCTCTACTCTGTTACAGGTGCTTAACTGACGTGGGAACAGGAATATCACAAAAAAGCCCAGCAAGCCCAAACAAAGAGAAAATCATATTCAGCAATATTTAAGATTCTTTGGACTCTATGCTGTGCTAATACACTATTGCTAATTGCTACTCATCACATTTCTGTCAGAGGGAAAATTGTTTAAAAACAATCCATGTCATAGAAAGCCCAAACATGGAAGGGCTGTCACTTCACCCTCTGGCAGAAGCCAGGCTAGCCAGCCAGCCACAAAAGGGAGTCAGGGAATTATTGCAATTCCTCACACACAACTGCATATATTAATAGCAAATAAATAAATAAGAACAAGCCCTGCCTTTCTAGAACAATTTAATTAACACTACACACAGAAAGTCAGTCCAACTATGAAATCTGTTTAACTACAAACAGGTGATCAGAGAGCTCTAAACTTGGCACTAACACAAGGACTGAGACTCCTAAATCTCTGCAGCATTTTTTTTTGCCCCCAAGAGGAACCTTTTAAAATATTCACAGAGTTAGGCAGCAATTCAGTAAACCTTGAAACCACTGCAACCTATCTAATGTACTCATCAAGGCATTTTAACTGCTCCAAGAATTAAACCCAGCATTACACAGAACAATAGCAAATGATGTGTACCTGTAAAGTAAAAACAAAACATGAATAATGCCCAGGAAAGTGACAGCAATTCACTACTGCAAGAACTTCACTCTGGATCTTAATGTGCTACTCAAAGAAATGCTTATGCTAAGAAAGGAAACATCATTACATGTCCTCATTATGTTTATTAAACTACATGAACACATAATACCAGACACTAAGCTGTAACATTCTTAAAATACACACCTCTCTGCAACTTGCCACAAAATCTGGTGCCCTCCCCTGCTTCCACCACTGCAAAGTGCTTTCATTATTTTATTTGCTTATTATTGAAGAATCCCAGAATAGTTGGGGTTGGAAAGGACCTTAAAGCCCATCCAGTGCCACCCCTCCCATGACCAGGGACACCTTCCACTGTCCCAGGCTGCTCCCAGCCCCGTCCAGCCTGGCCTTGGACACTGCCAGGGATCCAGGGGCAGCCACAGCTGCTCTGGGCACCCTGTGCCAGGGCCTCCCCACCCTCAAAGGGAAGGATTTCTTCCTAATAAATGAAAAGGATCTATTCCAAAGATATATTTGTGTGTGTTTGCACCATGCTTGTGTTCCAGGCCATTCAGTTTGCCCAGAGGCTGAATCACATCCCCAGCTCCTGTCAGGGCTGACAAGAAGGTGGCTGGCAGTTGGAAGAATTTCAGGAATCGGGACAAGTCAACATCCCAGCAGACCAGCTGCAAATAGAGCCAGCATTCATTTTAAACTACAAATAGTTACTGAAGACAAATATTTGTCCAAACACCAAAACATCTGCAGTTGGCCAGTGTATATCACATGGGAATCCATTAATAATGCCATTTTTTTAGTCACCATAAAGGTAACAAAGAGTTAAGGTGTCAGGATTAAACACAGCCAAAGATAAAATCATTTTAATTAAAGTTTATCTCGTGACACATTAGATATTCTGACTGTATTTTCATTGGTGTGAGTCCCTGCAACTCCCCACAAATGTAGTCCTGGGTGAACTGGGCTGCTAAAAAACCAGAACAAATTAACAAACCAAACCAAAGCAAAAAGGATTTTCACTGAGTACAGGATTTTAAGCCCCTGATTTTATTTTAAACTTCAGTGTGGCATAGCTGTTTCTGATAAGCAGAGTACCTGACTGCTGCTCAGCAAAGACAACAGCAGACAGATGGATTCCCAAGGTTTGCACTGATTATTAGAACTTCCAGAGTTTTCAAAGATTTGCTTTCCTGTGGTTCATACATGTAAATTGAAGAGGAATTTTTTTTCACCTAATGGGATCACTTCGGTAGTGCTTCGATTCTGACAGATTTCCAACAACCATCCCCAGAAGTTAATGCCAGGAAACTGCAGGATCAGACCACACAAAGAATGAAAACCTGTATTAGCACCCACTGGAAGGTTCTCTGGAAACAGCAGCTCTGGAAAGAGTTCTGCACACAAAACCTGATCCTGGTTTCTGGGTCATTTCCAGGGGTTTTGAATCATACATTCCTTTAAGGCATGTTCTTCCTTTCACTCATTGCCTTTTAAGAGACTCATTAAAAAAACCCCAACCTCGAAGAGCAAGGAGAGAAGCTCTGCCTAAACTGATAAAACAATGACAGAGGCTGCATCCATAGCAAACAAAGGGTGAAAACTTCAGAACTGCAGCCTTCCAAGTTCTTTGTGATAACAGGAAGCAAAATGTTTTATTGTAGAAGTAAACAACATCCTGACTTCACATTACCTACCCAGGAGCAAGGAAATGAGAAAAGCCTTCCTCACCAAGGGGACAGACTTTAACAAGTGCTTTATTTAAAGCCCAACCCCGGACAAGGGAACCTCCTCAGCAAACAACCAAGGCAGGGGAAACCTGGAAATCGCTACTCAGCCTTTGCAATTGGGGTGCTGAGCCTTTTTCGATAAAAATCACAGAATTAAAAAGGCGCTTTGGCTAGTGGGGAGACCCTGGG
>VXBC01001579.1:6397-31321 GCA_013399945.1 Ploceus nigricollis | reverse complement strand
TCTCGTTTAGGGATCCAGTGCAAAGTGTGGGGATGTGCTGAAAGGGAATAAAAAAAGCGTCTCGGAAGTGCCGCTGTGTGCGGAGCGGTGCTGACGGGACACGGCTCTGGTGGCTCCCGGACAGCACCCCCGGGCACGCACCCCAAATCTCATTGATTTTAATTGATGAGCGTGCAAAGCTTGTTTCCTTCTCCTGTTTTTGGATCCCTCAGGACTCAGTCATCCAAACCGTGCGCAAGGATTCTGTCTTTGTTTTTGTTTTCTGTTTTTCCCCCCCGTAGAATGCAGCAACCATACGACACAAACATCCCATCCTTGCAGATAAGGGTTAATCTTTGCCTGTGGAAGATGCAGGGTAGGAGAGAAGAAAGGAAATCACCACGGGGAAGGATCTCTGGCCTTCGGTTTGGTGTGCCACGTGCAACAGGTTTAAAGCTCAACATTGCAGTCCCCAGGCTGGTGGGATCTCCGTGTTTTTCCTTCTCCAAGGAGGAGCAGCTCTGCCAGGGACACACCGAGGGTGCTTCATCTGACTCTGGAGTCTGCATGAATTGTCCCCAGAGCCCAGCAGGAACCACAGGCATTAAATTTGCAAGGTGGAAATGAAGTGCAAGGGAAAAAAAAGCTGATTAGAGCCCTTTCTGAGAGGGATGGGTTGATTTCTAACTGCAGTTTTTGTGTTTCCCAGCTCTGATCCCTGCAGGACTGAGATAGTTCCTTCCCGCTGCACCTGCAATGGGTCATCCTGCTTCATGATGAGATAAGAGTTACTTGGAGCCAGCATATTTTTAATCTAGTCCTGCCTTGTGCCTGGCAATTAATATCTATTATAGTCTGGACAGAGGGATAGTAATTTTTTTTTCTTGATGTGCAGCAGACATGTTTGTTTAATCTGCCACAGAAAAGAGTGGAAATTAAAATGAGCTTCAGAAAAGAGCTGGAAGCAATTAGTCGTGTTATTTTACTGGGACTTAATTGCTGTAACAGTCAAATTGACAAAGAAAACATGGATGCTATAGGAGGGGTTTGCTGCTGGGTTTGAAAGGAGAAACAAATGCACTAAAAGGGACATGTTATGTTGTAATTAACCTGTTTACTATTACTGAGCTGTACATTTAAAAATCTCTTTACTTAGGGTGCACTGGAGCATGTGACGCGTAGTGAGCACTCACAGCAGCACACAGAATGAAACTGTCCTTGTGTGCAAGCAGGGCTCTTTACATCCCCTGTGGCCTGTGTGGGTCACGGCCAGGACAAGCCTCTGGGAGCCCAGATAAGCTCTCTGTGGCTCTCCCTTCTCTGCTGAGCCTGAATAAGAGAGAACGGGGAAAATAATATCAACAGGAAGAACATAAAATAAGAATGACCACACGGGGTCAGCTCAAAGGTTCTTCCAGCCCCAAATGCACCTCCAGCTCTCTGGGTTTATAATTCAACTTGTGTAAGTCACATTTTGATGGTGCTTTCAGTGGAGAGATGAACAGACAGAAATCCAGGGAAGAGTAGAACACAACAAGCCAAGCTGACTGCACTCCCATCCTGCAGCTCTTTGCTCCACAGGAATCCCTGAAATCAAATAAAAGGAGTGGTGAGAGATGGAGAAACCCCAGCAGTGTCCCCATGTCCCTTCAGGCTCTGCAGTGTGGTGACCTTGGTCCTGAATGAGAATTTCTGTGCCGTTAGCTCAGGGATCAGTCTGTCTGCACTTACATCTGGCCTTGTGAGCTCACGGCTACCTGCGGGGGCAGAAGAGCTGCTCCAGCTGTTACTGACACTGGAGATGGAGGCATCCTCCTTTTCCACAGGGCTGTGCCCAGTCCTCCTGGCAGCACCTCTGAAATCAGCTGGCTGGGGGGTTTTACTGAACATAGAATCTTACAGTGGCCTGGAGGGGACCTTAAAGCTTTTGACACTACTTTTCTAGGGTTTGTTTTTTTTTGTGTGGTTGACTTACTTGGACTGTCTGGAGTTTAAGAGGCACATTCTGCAGCCATTTGCACTGTGTATGGATGGGAGGTCTGTGCTCAGGGGTGCTGGCAGAAGCCAGCTCCAATGTTTCATAAAATTACATCTCAGTCCTTTTCAGCAGCTTGTCATTTTCCTGTTTTGTTTAATTCCTGTAACTGTCTTCATACGAAACCCTGAAGCTGCAATGTACATTTTGGGTTTCTGTTACAATGCTTGTTTTTGTAGCGGGGAATGTAATCCCTCAAATGCCTGTGTTTAAGAGGATGCAAATCAGCTTCCAAGCACAATGCCTTGGGAACGTTTCTTTCATGCAAAACTCAGCTAGATAAATATGGAGGGGAGGAGGGAGCAGGAAAAGGGATTGTTCGCTTCTATAAACAACAAGAATTAATTATGCTCAGTATTATGACAGATGGGTTAAGATCAAAATCTGGATCTTTCTCAATGCGGGTGAAATCCACGCTCCTATCTCTGAGTTGCATCAAGTCCATTGCACAGCCCGTGGGTGCCGTGGGGCAATGCCACGGCTGGCACTCGTGCCTGTGCTGGCACAGCCTTGGGGACAGCAGGCCCTGCCACGGCTGGATGCAGAATCCCTCTGCTCTCAGCCCCGAGTGTCCCTGGATGTGCTCCGTCAGGGAAGCCCCAGCCTCCCGCTGAGCCCGGGGCAGAACAAAGGTTGTTCCTTCCTGGTGTTCCCCACCCTGAGCTGCAGCAGGAAAAGGGACCCAGCAGAGCCATGCAGCTGTAGGAAGCAGTGAAATGCATTTGGAAGCTCACAGGGAGCAGGAAACTCCATCTCCAGAGGAGTTTTCCTGCTGGTGGCAGTCCAGTACTCAGCACACAACGGCTGCTGTACACTTGACCTCTGGAATGATGAATTCCTTGGAAGGCATCTCTGCACTCTCAGTTCCACAGGAGGGGACATCCGAGGGCACACACTGCTCATGCCACTGTGCACCTGCACAGCCAGGAGGGTTGGGATAAGTAGAGAATAGGTGGAATCAAGGAATCACTCCCATTCTCTCTCTCCCAAGTATTTGGGGATTTCAGCTCTCCTTCTTTGTCTCCAAATAAGAGTGATGCCCAAGGATTCTAAAAGAAAAAACTGTTCTCCAACTCCTGTTCCCACCTGTGCTAGGGAACAACCTGGGGACAGTCACTCTGCCCCTGCTCCATCCTCCCTCCTTCCACTGGGCCATTACTTTGACACTCAATTATTTCACATTTGCAAACCCATTCTCAAACCTTCTTTGAAAGCAAGCGATAGAAGTGCAAATTCTTATTATTGCTCTTGAAGAGCTTTTTGCAAAGCTGTTGTTAATGAGCTTGCTTAATGAGCTTTCTTAAATCTATATTTATACCCTGTATACAGCTGTATATAGATAGAGCAATGCCTAAAATATGTGTGGATTGCACACACATATGCCTGGGAAAATGAAGGGTGATTAACACGCATCTTCTTCGGTTATACCATGCAAGTATTTATTCGTTTTTCCTTGGAAATTGGAGAGATAAAAGATCCATTCTGGAATAAAATAATTCTGTGCACATGTGCTCGATGGTTTTGTTTATGAGCCCCAAGTATGTGAGTGTGTGTGTGTGTGAGACAGATGGTGTGTCTGTTTGTGAGAGATATGATGCGGGGATGAATGTCTGTAAAAATACAGGTTTTCTTAAGGGCTTTTTTAATTTTTTTTTTTTTTTAAGAAAAGACAAAATAACAAATGCCTGCTCAGTACATTATTTCCTGTGTCATGCTTTTTGTCAATATGACAGAGGAGTATTCCTGCAGAAGGCAAAGCTAACCCCAAAAGTGAAGGGTGCTGCCCCCAGGGCTTCGAGCTGGGCATCGTGAATTCTCTTCAAGTTGTCAAAGTCCTGGGAAGTTTTGATAAGCAAATACTTTCTGGGCTCTGCCTCTTATTGGCTGTTTCTTCACCGCCAGATTTTGACACAAATAATCTGATTGAAAAATCAGGGAGGGGAACAGGGGGAAAAAAAAACAGAGAGAAAAAAGGAGAAGTATCTATTTCAACTGACTGCCACCAAGTGAAAAAGTGGAAGAGGAGTCCCGAGAGAGGACGACGTCTCGCTTGTCTGGGGAGATTTCAAGGCAAATCCAGTAAAGCAAAGTCCCTCAAACAGGTGATTGATTTATTCTTTTAAACACTTTTAATTGCATTGGTTTTCTCATTTTTCTGATATGTTTTTCTAAGCTTTTTTCCTCCTTCTTCTTCTTCTTCTTGTGTCTGCAAATATGTAATATATTCCATTGCCTAAGCCACTTGTCCTGAGGGCTCCTTTATGGTAATAGTTCACCTGACTCATTTGAATTGAACCTTTTGAAATGATATGCCACGTACTTCACTTTTACATGTGAAAATGGCAATAGAGCAAAATATAAGAGATGTGACGATGGTCTCAGGTACCTGTGTCCCAGCCAGCTCCATCAGCAGGAGCTGTGGAGTTTTTTACTTTGCCACTGAGGAGAGGGCAAACTGTGTTTTTCCTTTTATTTGCTCTTTTATAGGGCCAGACCTTTACATCCAGAGAGCAGCACACCTCTGCTGCCATCACCTGTGCCAGTTTTTGTAGATGACAATTCCTCTCCCATTCAGGATTTTTGCTTTTAATCCATCTTTTATTATTTTTCCACCCTTTTTAAATATAGGCTGATTAATCTAACCATCTTTTAGCATATGGAATTAACTATTTATAGGCGCTTCTTATATCACAAGATTGATTTAATACATTAATGATTTGCAAGTTCACATTGAAATTGCATCTGTACATTAAGGAGATCTGGAATTTGGGAGATTGCACTGTATAATTCCATCCATGGAACCCTAAGGCAAAGTTTCCTAAAGCCAGTGCCATTCCCAACATCACAGGGAGCTATGTGAGCTTTCTAGAGAACAAGTGCTGCAATTACAGTCTAAATAATTTTTTTTCTGGATGGTGCAGCTATACCAGCATTTCTGTTCAACTTCTTTGACAAAATTTCCACCATAATTTGCTGCTCCTGCCATAATGTCCATTTATCCAGTCTTACCACAAGAATTAAAAGTGTCCTGTTGATTTTTCCAATAAAAAGTGGCGTTTAAATTACTTGCCCCAAGTACATTCAATTTGGACTAGTGAAGAAATGATTAATTTTGTTGTAAAGAGCTGAAATTCTTTCAAATTTGACTTTATATTTAAAGAGTCAAGAGTCCATAAAACCTCTTACTTTATTTTATTTGGGTTCTTAAACCACAGACACATCATGTTTTACCTTGTGCTTTTTTACTTCAAAAATGTAGTCTTTTGAAAGAGAAACTGTTCTGTATTTTTGGAAGCATCACTTTTTCCAGAAGAAAAATAAAAAGCAGGAAAGGGCAATATTAAGATATAAATATAAATAATATAAATTAAGCAATGGAAAGGAAAAAGCCCTTTTTAGCCTAAAACTTTGTATGCTCATCAACTTATCTGAAGATGTAGTGTAATGTACTGCTAGCGAGTACTAGCCTTGTAATGCCAGTTAAAATTTAATGTTTCACTGAGTGTAGCAAGAAAAAGCGTTTAGTCTCTGCAATTAACCTTGGAAATGTGAAAACAGAATTACTTGAATTTAGAGAAAAATGCAAGTCAGCTTTAGAATGGAGCTTTCACTGCAAATTGGGTTCAGCGTGGCACAATCCTGCAAACACTGTCCCCACCAAAGGCTTCATAACCCAATTCACTGAAAGTATGAATTTCCTCTGAATTACATCAAGGACCAGTCCTGTGGATTTGGGTACTGAGAGCTGTTGTGCAGTGGAGTGAGAGTTAGGGCTTCATGAAGAACACAGAATCCATTAAAATGAGGATCCTGGAGTCAGAAGCCACCCCTAAACTAAAAACCAAGCCCATTTGCAATGTTTCAGTGTCCCATGAGAGTTTTACCTGGGATACTCTGCAAAATCTTCCAAAAGCGTTGCTGAGGATGAAGGAACTTTGAGTTTGAACATGCAAATGCTGGATCTGCTTTCAAATCTGACTGGGGGATTTATAACTGGTGAAAGAAACCATTCTAAGGTGCTTCAGGTGAGGTACCCAAAATAGTGAAGCTGCTTTTTTCCCCTTGGCTCCTGCTGTCTCTTCCTCAGGGCACATTAGAACATTATTATACAGCTGCATGAATGGCAGGCTAATAAGAATGCCAATTCTAGCCACCTATTGGTTTTATGTCCTATATTGAATTAATAAAAATGCCAAGACACTTCCATTTTGGATGAGTACTCCTGCCCAAGCAATAAATTTCCCTTGTGCACTTACCAGTCCAGGTAGAAACAGCTGCCACAGGGGCTGAAATGAACAAAAAAAGAAAGTTTAATTTTCAGCAAAAGGTTGAAGCTAAATTCTTTCAGAAGCTTCAATAACTCTGAAACATAGCAGGGTGCAGGGTCCATTGTCCACAGCACTGCTTTTCCTGGGAAACACAGTGAGCCATTAGGAGCAGCTGATCTCTTGCTACAGATAATCTGGAGTTTCAAGGAAAAATAGTCCTTTTTCCTCCCACAATCTCTGCTTGTAGCTTTCCTCTAGCCTGGTTGTGTGAATCACAAAGCCAGTCCAGTGCAGTTGTTAATTAACTCTGCTTTGGGCTCCCAGTTCCTTTTTTTTTTTCTGTAAAATGGGGTGGGGGAAGGTGACTTCCTTTTGCAACGTTCAGTCCATTGAGGATGGTTGTGCTCAGTCGTGGCCATTATCAGCACTCAGGATATTGGACCAAATTTGACTTTTACACAGGCTGGGGCAAACACATCCAGAAAGATTCTTTTTATTCATGGACATCTGCTTTCAACCACCACTAGAAAAGAGGGGCTGTACTTAGTGCTGTCTGTTCTTGGCATATGGGCACTGCCATAAAACTTTGCTAGATTGCTTAAACCACCCATCTCCCATCCTCTGATTTACCTGGCTGAGCTGCCCAGCTGCTGCCTCAGGATTCTCCAGCCTGAGGGCAGGGAGAGTGGCAGTTCCAGCAGGCACAGCTGGATACAGGCTCTCACCCTACAGTTACCCACTGCCACAGCCTCTTCCTCCACCGTGGAGGAAGCCCAGGGAAACGAGCTGGTTAATTCAGGCAGAGAAATCCGATGTCTGAAGTTTCCTGGTGTGAATACCCCTCATTGTGGACACAGTGCTGCCCCACCACATGGGAAAACCCCTGTGACAGGAGTGGAAATTCCAGGTCTGAAGGGTTTGAGGCAGCACTTTAACTTGGGGCAGGTGTATAATGCAGGGTTGGGTCTGTGCACAGGTAGGTCAGCTGGGACTGACCAAGAGCTCAGCAGTGCTGCTGGAATGGGAGGGACACGGGCTGAGCAGAGCTGCTGAAGGGTTATAACCCACTGCAGAACAGCCCTGTGTTTGCTCTGAGCTGGAGCTATTTCTGTGCCTGCAGCTTTTCACTGGGCAGAGACTCTTTACAGCTCTTTGAATAAACCTCATTAGAGAGTTCCAGGAGAGCAAAAAGCAGCTGTGTACTTCAGTGCCCCTTCCCTCAAGGGCCTGCTTATGGTCCCTCCTCAGTGCTGTTCTGTCCTTTTTCTAAAATTAAATTAAAAGCCTGCTCTTGGCCTCAGCTTTCTATTATTCATCTCAAGCTACACATAAATTTCTTGGAAAAAGATGAAGAAAAACAGGTGAGTCATTTCAGAAGAAAAAATTGTTAGAGCCAACAAGAGTGACCCCTGAAGTCATAGATGGAACAGTGGGAATCCTGGACCAGATTTAAAAAGACAGCAGCATATCCAAAGGCAGCTGGGCTGGGGGCACCCTGGCAGTCTCCCTGTCCCCAGCAGACCTGGCTGTGGGAATCCCACAGCTTTAGGCACCACTGTAAATGTGGCCCTCAGACCTTTACACAAAACACCACTGGGCTCTGTAATTATATTTAGCATGAAGGGGCAGTACAGGCACTTCTGAACTCTGGGAAACAGACCTTTCCATCCCTGCCTGTTTGGGATTCCAGGACTGCTCTGTCCTTGGACAGACATTTCATATCATTCCTGTTTAACAGGTGCAAACTTTGTAGATTTGGGGGGGTTTTCTTTAGTAAATAAGTAAGTTCCACTGAACTGCTCTCAGGAAGGAACAAAACTTACTAACAGTTTCCAGTCAACAGAGAGTCAGGACTTAAATGCTGACTTTTCAAATGAAATATAGCAAGATTTGGTTTTAGTGCCTCTATCCCAAACAATTACAAGGGAAAATGCAAATATACATGCAAATAAGGCACCAGCTGATATTACTGCTCACAACATTGTCCCTGTTGCCACCCTGCCTCCATCAGAGCAGTTACCAGCCCCAGGGAGTGGGCACAGGGTGGGCTGGGTTCTGGGTAGCAAAGATAACACATGCATTGCAAGAGGATTTGGTATGATTAAATTTCAGCATTTTATGTTTGTCCCTAACCCGCCATTTCAACGGTCTGGAATATTTGAGTTGGGGCCAAAAGGTGACTTCTCACCCAGCCCTCCTGCTCTGCCTCTGCTCTCTTGTTTGTCAGCCAGAACTCCAACTACTCAAGGAAGAGGGAAACCCTCCACACATCATTCTGCAGGGATTTCCCTGTCTCTCTCCTATTATTGGTGTAGTTTCTATTAATATTGTTTATATAATAATTTCACAGTAGAGCCCAGGCCATGGCTTGGGACAGGGCCCTTCCAGGTGCAGCACAAACACTCAGACTTTCTCCAATGGGGATCTCTAACCCGTGGTTCCCTCTGTGTCCTCTCAGGGAGGAGAAGATCAGAAATGCAGCCTGTCCTGTAGTCAGAGCAGGACTACAAGAGACAGGTCCTGGCTTCCAACGTGTCTGCCACAGACAGTTTTGGTCTGTAACACAGCTCTCAGGTTAAGCCTGTCCCTGTTTCTTTTTCTGTGATCCTTTGCCACAGCCTGGGGTAGAGTGTGAAGTGTGATTTTTACAGAGTGCACTTAATCTGAAACAAGTGGGAATTCACTCCCCAAGCCACAGAGGTTTACCTGGTGTTTCTCTGTGTTTCACCCCAGAAGGTGAATGGAAGATGCCACGTTCCTTTTTGGTGAAGAGCAAAAAGGCTCACACCTATCACCAGCACCGCTGTGTGGAAGATGACCTGCCAGTACTCACGTGGGCTCCAGTCACCTCTGCAGTCACTGGTGAGTCAACCCATCATCCCCTGGGCTTGTAGGAACACACCAAGGTAAATCAGTCATTCAGTAGGGAGCTAAGGGAGCAGGATGAGTGAGCTAAAGAGCATCCAAGGGCTTCCACAAAGGGATGTCAGTGTAAGGGCAAGCTGACCCCTTACTGTGAGTCCTTTCTCTGTACCAAATCCACTCTGATCCTCCCTTTGTTTCCTGCTGGGTTGCTGGGGAGATTTGAGCTATAAGATGCTGTGTGGAGTTGGTCACATTTGAGAAAAATGACCAACTTCAGGCCACTTATAGCTAGGAAAAGAGCTTGCACTGGGTTGTCAGTGTTCTACAAACTCACAACTCTGCCACCTACATCTCTGGTTTCCTGTGCTCACTGCCCACATTCCCTCTGGACTGCATCTTCTCTGCCTTGGGGTGTTACCATCTCTTCCTGGTGTTAACACCACCCAACACAGTTCTGCCCATCCCTGCTGTGCTCCCTCTGCTCCTGCTCTCCCACAGCCATCCAAGCAGTGGCAGGGCCAGGGTAATTATCTTCTCCCTTCAGGCACCATTCAAATTTTCTTTATTCAAATTTAGGATCAGTTTACCCTTTGTTCTAGCCCTGGCTATCAAATTAGAGTCCGGCCCTGAGATAAGTTTGATAAAAAAGAAAGGAGGTAACATTTTAATTTCCATTCCTGCCATCATCCTTTGGCCATTTGTTGTGTCTCTGGTGCAGTGGCAGGTTTTGACAAGAGATAAATACTGTCCTTCAGCAGATCTATCCCATCTCCAGCAGAAAGGATACACATGTTGGACTTCTGTGATTTTAGATTTTTACTACAAAGTTTAACAAGGGTTGGTGTCTTTAAGGGCTGGGACAAGCATGGAGACATAAATGGGAGTGTGGGCAGGAGGAGACGAGGCTCAGTGCATAAGGACTTGCCTCCCCTCTCTGCTTCCCTGCCTGGCTGTCCATAAATCCATGTTAACAATACCCAGCTCTCTCAGGAGAGGGGTGGGGATGTTAATAAGTTAGTGATTGTTAGTTACCCACACAAATGGAAATGGTTTTAAATAGGGAAATTATTCTTACAGACATAATTCTAGGGTTGATTTTCTCTAACTGTATCAGGTATCAAGGATCCTCTCATCCCATCCTGCCCCCTCTGCCTTGCCTATCTCATCCTGCTTGGAATTTCCCTTCCTCAGCAATGGGCAGACCTTGAATGCTGATTGCATCACTCTGCACTTCTTCAGGGAATTGAGCATGGGCTGCTGTGTCCAGGCAGGAGCTCACACAAGAGTGCAAAATTCACCTAAGAGACTCATCTTGTAGCAGGAAGAGTGACTGACATAACTGTGACCTAAGTGTGACACTGCTCTTTACAGCCACAGGAGACAAGACACCACAGGACATCAACAAACAGGACCTGGGATGTGTGGTTCCAAAACAAGAAAAGGACCCACCTGAACTGAAAGAAGAGAGTGTCCCTGCCCAGTACCTGAGCAGGATGCTGCCAGGCCCTTCAGCTCAAGGTTGGCTACCCAAAACCCCAACTGCAAAAGAGGTCAGGGCTGAACTGGTTATGGAGCCCCTAAAACTGGGCCCAGATTTTCAGTAACCGAGAGCTCTTATTTTGACATCAATGGTCAAACTTGCCCCAGGCAGAGCTCATCAGGAGCATTCTGTATTTCCCTTTACATTCTGGTCTGCACCAGAAAGGATGAAGGATTGTGCTGTGATTTCCAATGAATGAACCTCCCCACATTAATGCAGCTCTGTGCTACGTGGGTCAAGGCAGGTGCCCACAGGCTACTTGTTCAAACACCTCATCAAGGAGGGCTAGCAGGGGGCTCAATACTCCCTTAGCCATAAAATTTCCATGGCATTCTTTGCCATAAAATTTCTTCAGATTGAAATCAAAGTCACAATTGGAACTTTACCTGGGGAATCAGGATTTGAATCAGGGAGAAGTTGCCAACTGCAACTCCTGAGGTCAGGCAAGATGGGGAACTTTTTAACAGGTGCCCAAGTTCAGGCAATGGTGTGACACTCACCTCTCCCTCTCCTTTGCAAACTCAAGAGATGGCCATGCCAGGGCTGCAGATGAAGGACTGCACTAACTCGGCGAACACCCCAACCTTCTACAAAGCTGGCTTTTCCTGGGATGCTTTCCACATGCCATACAGCTACCAGCAGATGTCTTCCAGCATGCAGTCAGCCCTGCTGGAGCACCCCGTGAGCCTGTATGGGAGCCACCTCCTGCCCAGCACCGAGCCCCCCCTGGATTACAGCCTGCATTATTCCTCAGACATGGACACCTTCCACTGCGTGAAGTGCAACAAGGTGTGTATTGGATGAGAACCTCTGAGATGGGGAGGGCCTGGAGGGATTTTCATGGCACACATGGAGCATGAAACCCATTCTTCATTAGGGGACACCAAAGTGTGTGGCTCACAGCAGGGCCTGCAGTCAGGAGAACAAGGCAGTGGGAATGCTGCAGTTCACATGAGTTCTCACAGAGGGGAGAATTAAATAAAGAGAAGGAATTGAAAACAGAGATGGAGGTGCAACCACCTCATGTCAGAAAATCACTGGGATTTTGTTTTTCAGGTGTTCTCCACTCCCCATGGACTGGAGGTCCATGTCCGGAGGTCTCACAGCGGGACCCGTCCCTTTGCTTGTGAAGTGTGTGGCAAAACCTTTGGGCACGCTGTGAGCCTGGAGCAGCACACCAACATCCACTCCCAGGTGGGTGGCAGGGTTCCAGAGAACCAGCTCTGGACCTCAGCTCTTGCTTAATCCATTACGGAGGAAGTGACACTTCCTAGGTTACAAACGTGATGCCTTTCCTGTGGCACGCAGTGACAAGGACAGGAGCTCTGAAAACCACAGGTCACAGCTCTTGGTCTCACAAATCTCAGTCTGCCCTTCAGAATTCCTTGGAAGGGAAGGGGACATCATTGCTACTCACTCTTCTGTACCTCACCTCCTGCTAAAGGGTGCAGGAGTTGGGATCACAAGATGTGATCCATTTCCATAATTAACCCTCCCTGCATTCCCTTTGTGCTGCACCCAGCATTATCAGTCCACGAGCCAAGGAGATTTGCTTATCAAATCTACAGTTCTCATCACTCTTCAAGCTCTGTCACATGTCTTGCAGCCTCAGACATCCCATGATTTTCCTTCCCCAACAGGAAAGAAGCTTTGAGTGCAAGATGTGTGGGAAGACATTCAAACGTTCCTCCACCCTCTCCACTCACCTGCTGATCCACTCGGACACGCGGCCCTACCCCTGCCAGTACTGCGGGAAACGCTTCCACCAGAAGTCAGACATGAAGAAGCACACGTACATCCACACAGGTGAGAAACAAAATATTCCATCAGAAAACCAAAATTAGAGCCCATCGTGCCCATGTACGTACACAGTCCCCAAACACAGAGGTATTAGACCGGGGATAAGTGTCCAGAGGCACTGGAAAATCATTATTCCATGTGGGGGGAGACAGCAGGAGGCTGAAGCACATCTGCCTGACAAGGAGGTGGTTATTGGCCAGCCTCTGGTGCATGTTGGGGTTGTACCCAACTCTGGATGCAGGGAATGGGTCACTCAGCTGGAGAGGACTGTCCCTGGTTCTTCCCACCCTCTGGTGCTGGATCTCAATCCAGACACATCACCAGGAGAGCTGGGCTGGCAGCACCCTGATGCCCAAGCAGGTCTGACTCTGCTAAAATGCATTTCTATCTCTCTTCCTTCACCTGTTAAAGTGGGGTTTTTTACCATTTTCTATGCCCTGCAGGGGAGAAGCCCCACAAATGCCAGGTGTGTGGCAAAGCCTTCAGCCAGAGCTCCAACCTGATCACCCACAGCCGCAAACACACGGGCTTCAAACCCTTCAGCTGCGAGCTCTGTGCCAAGGGCTTCCAGCGCAAGGTGGATCTGCGCAGGCACCGAGAGACCCAGCACAGCCTCAAGTGAGGGCTCTTTGCTGGAGCTCCACCTTCATGCTCCAGGGAACAAGACTGTCCACAGCACCTCCATCCAGCTCGTAAAGCTCCCATGGTGTCCTGTGTTCCCCTGGGACTGGCCAAGTCGTGCATTGGCTTTGGTGTTTGGCACCACAGGGCCTTGCACATCCCAAAGAAACCTGTGGGAGCTTTCACTTTTCCATTGCAACAGGTAACAGATCTGACATCACCTGCTCAAGTGTAAATCCAGAGGAATTCCTCCAGGGTCACTGTTACTCTGGCTTTACACCAGGAGCAGAATCCAGTCCATCAGGCTGCCCAGTGGGGAGGAGGGGACTCCTGGGCTGGTGGCAGCAACAATCTGTACAAAGCTGGTGCTGTAACCATGTTCTGCTCTGATGGTTGGGAAGATAAGCCCAGGGCATGCAAATAGATTGCATTCAGTCAGCTGTGTTCAACCTGGACAGGCTTTCTGCAGAGACTTGCCCAGGCCATAAATTCTGCCAACAGACACCTTAAAGTCATTTCTTTCAGCAGAGCATTTACTGTGATCAAATGACAAGTTAACTGTGCTGTATTTTTAGCTTGGAGTGGGAGGAAAATACTGAAGAAACAGCTCCTATCCCTAGCAGATAACAGGGGTCTCTAAATACATTCCTCAGACACACCATGCTGCAGAGATCCCAAGCAGGCTCCAGGAAGAGCCAGACCACAGCCCCAGGCATGAGCTAATAATCCCCATGTCTTGGTGCCATGGGAGAGTCTGGCTGCTCTTGGAATCAGGGCTGGTATGTCCCACAATATTTCCCTGCATGCTGGACATGCCAGCTTAGAGCTGTCCTGAGCAATCCTGAGTCACTGCACGGGCAGGAGTGACCCTGGATATCGATGTCAAGGGCCAGAGTTCTGCTTGCCAGGCACTCTCCTCCAGGAGGAAGTGACTGAGCCTGTACATGTTGGCAGAGCATGCAAGTACCTCACAAGTATTATACAAAGAGAGCAGTGGTATTTCCTCCTTTTGCCAGGTCTAGGGGTTGAAGCAAAGCACTGGAGCAAGTAAAGAACCAGTTCCCCTCCAAGCTCTGCCAAATTCTCTCTCTATAATCTTTGGCAAGGCACTGCACTTGGCTTTTGTTTTTCCACCCCTCCTGGTGGCGTGGGGCCATTCACTCAGGTTTGTGGAGTCCCCTGAGTTCTTAACAGGAAGGACAAAGTATTATTATAACATAGACAAGTGTTTTCAGTTAATTGGGGCATTGTAGCAGCACATGGCTCACTCCATAACTGCATCCCTGAACACACGGCCTTGGACAATGACACCAGTGGGAATTACCCTGGAATCAGGCTGTGGCCATTTCCAGAGGCTTATGAAGGAGTGCCCATCATGGGCAAAGACAAAGTGATCCAAGTGGAAAATTCATGTATTGCCAGGAGAGAACTGCCCTCAGTTCCACTGCTGTAAATCCCAAGTTATTCTCCTAAGACCTAAAATGTTCTTGCCCCTTTTATGCTGTGCCTAAGCTGTAAGTCATTAATATGTACCTGGAAGCTCAAACCCAGAGTCTGTACTCCTGGCTTTACTTGTACACTGTAAATATGTATTTATACTTATTCTAATGTATATTTTTATTGCACTATACCAGACAGTGACATGTACAGGCCTGCTGGGATTTATCTGATAAATCTGTTCCTTCTTAGTAACTGGGCTAACACAGTGTATTTCATGTTCAAAACACTCATTTATAGAATGGCTCACACCTGACTCTGGGGACACAGGCAGTGGGGATGGGGTGCAAAAGGAGAAGGGAAAGAGCCTAGGACTGCTCTTTATGGTTTGAGTGGGAATAAAGATGGAAATTCACATGCAGGAAAGGGTTCCCATTAGAGAGACTTTCATCCTGGAGACAGATTGGTGCAGAGCCCCACAGAGCCAGAGCCAGCTCTGCAGAGCAGGAGGCCCACACCAGGTACATGGAATGTGTGTCCAACAGACAGTGCCAAAGCCCCCCCCAAATCCCTGCTGTCCCTCCCTGAGCCATTCTGGGGAAGGTGCATAAGCTGTGATGGAACTGGTCCCCAGCCCCACACACACCTGTGAACACCCACACATGCACAAGCATTGCTCAAGGTAAAGTCATTTCAGCTTATTAAAATTACTGTCCAAAATGCAAACTGTGTTTGTTATTCCCCTTGTCCTCCACTAATCTGCAAACAGAAATATTCAAAGAGGGTGTCAGCCTCTGGACTGCTCAGGAGCAAAACCCTCCAGCCCCAAACCACACAGGCACACCAGCACAGACTTCCCTGGGGACAGCAGGGGTGTCTGACTCATGTAAAGCTTCCCAGTTTTGGCCATTTGGAGTCAAGTGCTGGCACACATCAATTGGCAAGAGTGCCTGTGACCACTCATAAAACCAAACCAAACAGCTGGTTCTTCTCAGCCTCATGAAGAAGAGCTGCTGTATCCATTAGATTTTCATTCCTGGCCTTGATTTCCAAGGTACAGAGGAGCTAAAACCTTCAATGGACAGCTGGGATCTTCTCTTTTGTGTGATCCTACAGCTTCTCCCTCCAAACACAGCACACATCACCCCAGTCCTGTCTGCTATTTCCCCAGGACTCCGGGGTGGGTTACTGAGCCCAGACATTCCTGAAGAGCAGCTACACTGGAGGAGGCAGTGCCAGGAGAGAACTGGTGTTGTTAACACTTAGCCTGGTGCTTGTGAGGAGCCTGGGGGGCACATCCCAGGAGATCCAGGGACAGCTTTGGCTGGATGGGCAGCGAGGGGAGGAGCACACTGGGATGGCTGCAGGCAGTGTGCTGCTGCAGAGCTCTGGAGAACACAGCTGTGGCCAGAGTAGTGCAGGGGATCCAGGCTGACCCATTCCCACAGGCACAGGCAGCATATCAGAGACACAGCCTGTGCAGGGGGGGCACTGGCAAAGGCACGAGCAACCCAGAGACAGGAGGTGACAAAAGGGAGTAGAGGACAGGGAATTAACTTGCAGTGTTTTCCACTAAGACACTACAGTTTCTTCCTCTTGAGTAATGAGTTGCCACTTTAAGATCACCTAATGCCCAAGCCCTGGCATTGCTATGGATGCCAGCAGCCTGAAGGAAGAACAAGGCAGAGCCCCACTGCCCCTTCTTCCCTCCCAGCACAGCACCAGCCATGGGCAGACCTGCTACAAAGAGCAGGCAAAGGGCTGCCCTGATCCTTGGAGCTGCTGAATCTACACCACAGGCACCCAAGGATGCTCAGCCCCGTCAGGATCAGGCCATGGCTGTCACCAACTCCAAACACACCTGGCCTTGCTCTCCAAACATGCAAATCCTCCTCAGTTCTGATCACTCTGGTACAACCCCTTTCTCACCACCTCCCCTTACATCACAAACATTCTGGTCAGTCAGTCAAGGAAACAGATAGCAAAAAGCAAAATCTCAACTAATCTCTGTGGCTGAAGAAAGAGCTGATTGTTTTTGCCTCTCTTTGAGCTGGCTCTGTATCCTGTACTTCCCCAGTCCCCTTCACACCTTCTTCCCTTTATTGCTTGGGAAAAAAATCCTGGTCTCTGGGCTGTTTTGTTTAGCAAATAAGGGACATGCAAAGCACTAACCCCAGGCATCTGTCAGGAGGAGAGAGGTGCCTCTGTGTCTTCCAGACAACCTTGAGGCACTGAGTGCAGCAGCCCAGAAGAGCTGTGATTAAGGGTGGATTTCAGTTTGGACACGGGATGAATCTCTCTTCCTAATGAGGACAGAGCCACAGGACACCTGCAGGAAGCAGAGGGGTGGTCCCAGCTAGCACAGCATTAGGCTGGAACTTATCTTCAGGTTGTAATAACCTCACAGAGTGCAATCCTGGAGAAGGCAAGACCCTGAAGCTTTCTTGTGTTAGCAATTGTTAAGGAAGCCCTAAACAGAATTGAGAGGAAGGACAGGGAAGAATTAGACTCCAGTTAGGTGCAGGTTCTACTGGTTAAAGTTATTTGCTGCATGCACTTCCTTCCCGCCTTAGACATCACAAGAAAGGGTTTTCAGTGAAAAAAAGATAAAAGCAGAGTCCCTTGTCCTCACAGCAGGTTGCTCCCCAGTCTCAGGTGATGGAGACACAGCAGCAGTTTAAATCCAGCCCATCAGCACAGCACACAAAAGGAAACTTGAAGGTGTGGGGCAATCTCCCAGAAACAGCTGCATTCACATTTCCTTGCACAGGGAAAACATTCCTGCTTGCCACTAAGGGCCTAACATGGGACTGGATATGGAGCTCATCCTGCAGTGCTGCTACAGAATAACAAAAAAAAAAGTACATCAGAAACCATTTTTTAAACATTTAATCTGCTCACAAAGCAGAGATTTCCCCCCCACTTTTCACCTGGAATAGCACATCCACTCAGAGGACACAACCCTGAACAGCCACACAAAAATTATTCTGGGATAGTGAATCTCTGTGCTGGATGAGAAATAAGAGAACACAGATCCCTGCAGAATTCCTGGCCCACCATCTTAAAACTAACAGTCACCATGGACACACACTGATCTCAAGGCTGCAACTTTAAACTGAGACTTAAGATCTGCCACACATTTCCTGCACGACCTTGGGCAAGACTTGAGTGCTGGATTTCTGAAGTTGTTCAGCACACTGTGAAGCTCTCAGAAGATCTTCACCCCATCTGTGAGAGGAGGATAATCATTCCCCCTCTCCCCTTCATTTCACTTGTTTATTTCAACGGTAAGATAGTCAGGAATGAGACTGCTCCTCCTTATCTCCCACATCCAGCCCCTCGCACAATGGAGCCTTGATCTGGGCTGGAACGCCCAACTGTGACACCAATAACCAGTGACAGGAACTGAATCCAGCAGAGCACCCTCGCTCCAGGCAGGCTCAGAGACCCTGCATTAACCCACTAAACCCAAAACCAGCAGAGGAACAGGGTGAGCAGCAACACAGGGAGGATAAACCAGACAAGAGCATTTTGACTTGCGAATAATATTGCAGGGAGAGAGACAGAGCTGGATATGGATGCTGTAAACATCCCACTCAATGCCCTCACTTTGAATGTGCTGCTTCAATCTGAGCACTTCTCAATCTGGTCCTTGGGCTGATTTTGACCTGTGGGCCCACTGCATTCACTGTACCAGCCAGCAAGGCAGGCAGAGAGCAGAGAGTCCTCAGGAATGGGGAAATCTGGGGCTGGGGAGGAGCTGAGCGTGCACTGGGCTCAGCTTTGGTCTGATAAGTTTATCAAGCACTGCCGGCTGCTAACTGTCAGCCGGGGAAGGGAGCCTGTTAGGGAGGAGGAACAGCTCCCAGGGCAAGATAGGACAGCACAGGCCTTATCAGAGTGCCTGAGCCAAAGAGGGAACTGGAGAGTGAGCACTTTCCAACCACTTCATCTGAACAACAGACAGATTGGCAGGAAAGGCCTGTCAGCCCTTTGCCTCTGCCACCCAGGCAGCCCCCCATCCATGCAAATAACCCGGGTAAGTGCAGCCTGGGAGCTGCAAACATGAACATTGGGACCTGAGGGAGTGCATGGGGAAGGTTTTCTTAGAGCATTGCTGAGTGTGAGAGTCAGATTTACAACAAACAATTCAGGTGCTGAATGTCAGAGCGAGCTGCTCCCATTCAGTGCCCAGAGCAGCTTCTCCCCCGTGCTGCCTTCCCTGAGGTTTGGGAGGGGTATCTACCACCTCACAGTTGCACCAGTCACTAAGGTTTGGTGTACAGATAATTGCTCTGTCCCTGAAAAATACTAAAAACCCCTGAGTAAACAGAAGGGGGAAAATCCAGATCATTCCCATTTGAGCTGCAAAAGCATGAGGCAGCAAGTACCCCTTCACAGCTTCTCCTAGTGCAGCAATAACCAAATCAGTACAGCTGAAGATCATACCAGGGACACCCTCCTGTGTTTGGATGAGCTCCCCTGGACCTGTGCAAGCTCCCTGTGCAAACACCTCAGCCATGACAGGGAAGGGAATGAGAGATCCCTGCAGGGCACATTCTCTGCTTGGTTTCCCTGATGAAGCTGGGCCGTGCAGGATGAACCAGTGTCACCCCTGCAGCTTTAACACATTTCTTTAGCCAGCCAGACCATTCTGTTATCAGGTCACTGCTCATCCAGACCATATGGACAGTCCTCATCCTGCATCCCACCACCTTTGGTTCAGGCTGGTTTCTTGGGTCCTGCCTGTATCTGGGGATTTTACTGAGATGCAAGCCCTGCCCCTGTGCTGGCAGGACGTGCTCATCCTTGGCTGCCTGGGTGCAGTGCTGTCCCCTGCTCTCCATGGCATAGGAGGCAGGAAGCCTTCAGCAGAAGGCCAGGAGATCTCTGCTGTGACCTGGTGACTCAAAGGCTCCCTTTTTTGATAAGAAACATACCTAGGAAACGATTTTTCTCTCTTAAAGCACATATCTAAACCAGGGCTGAAGTCCTGCCTTGTATGCACCTACTTTTCTCTCCCTGAAGAGAGGGAGCCCAGTATCTGTAGGCATCTAAAGTTACACCAGCTGAGTCACAGCCCTGTGGTTTCTGCACCACTCTCAGGCTGAGTTTCTCACAGCTGATTCTGCTCCAGCCCATAATCTACAGTTCTCCAGGTCATGAACAACCTCTAAGCCATTTAATTCCTCTGTGCATCAAGGGCTCCTCAGCAAGCTCCAACAGCCACATTCAGCACTGGCCAACACAATTCTGAAGTTCAAGACCTCCCCATGAGGAGCAAGGGGTTTAAAAACCCATCTCCATTGATTCTGCCTTCCTCTTGAATAATTTTAAAGCCATGGGACTTTATCTTACATCCCAGGCTCATCTATATTAGGAGCTTTTGGTGGGATTTTTAGCAGTGGTCAAGTTCACTGGTTTTTTCTCTTTATAAAATAGAAGTTATCTCTTGTCTCAGTTGAGGAAGGGGAAGTTGGAGATGACAGAGCATTCCTGTTCCTGAAAGGGCCCCATCCTGAGAGTGTGGACATGGTGAAGCAGTGTGTCAGTCAGACATCCCTGCCTCAGCTCCTTATTTAGATCCAGCCTTTAGCAGCTTCAAGATCTGCAGATAATAGCAAGGTAGAATTCCTGCACATGCACAGCAATACACTGGAATGGCATCATCAAAAACCCCATAAAGCATCAAAGCAAGGTCTCTGCATTGGGATCTGCCAACCTGCATTTTTCTCCTTAAAATATTTGACCAAATTTGAGTAGGACAACAAGAAATTGAACTCAGGTGAGCTGGACATGCAGTCTTGTTTGTTAACTTTATCTTACCTCCTTGAAGTATTAAAACTAAGTAGAACATCCCAAGTTAAAACTTTTTTCTTAGGAAAAGTATCATGTACTATTGGTAAGACTTTATTTCTGAATGATACTTACAACATCTGCACAAAACTCATTTTTTAGTGTCTTAAAGGCAGAGCTGACAGGGCAGGAGACCTTGGGTTTCAGACTGAGCGTGCATGAGACAGCTGAGGTTTCTCATGTTACCTGGAACTCAGGGAAACAGCTGGAAAGTCAGAGAGCCATGTCCCTGTGCCTGCTGCACAGTGCCACAACCTGAGTGGTGGAGAACTCAGCAGGATTGATAATACTTTGCATTTGAATACCTCATACTGCCTAAAGATTTCAAAAGGGCACAGCATCCATCAGGCAGCAGGATTTAGCCCCCAGCCTGCAAGTTTTCTCACAGCATCATTATTAATTTTGCAGAAGATACAACACAGACTTTGTGGTCACCAGGAACAATAATTTCTACTTTGGGGGTACCACCTCCTCATCCTCTCTTCCTCAATCCCCAAGTGCCCAGCAATCTTAGCTCAGAAGGGAATGTGACTCAGGCCTTCAACTGAAGGGCTGTCACCCGCAAACCCTGAAGGCTGGATGTGGCCCTGGTTTTATCACTGGCCACCAGCTGCCTCTACAGCTCTTGCCTCCTCCCCAATGATTCAGCAAATCTTCTTTGAGGGGAAAAACAAGCACACAAGTGAACAAATCACAATGTCAGATTACAAAGATGAGCGGGGAAAAGCTGCGGCTCGAAGGAGGGAGATAAAAGTTGGTGAAGTTACATGAGCCAAGGATGAAAATGCCCAATAAAGACAAGGAGTTTTTTTGAAGGGGAGCAAAAATAATGTGAAAAAAAAGTGTTGTAGTTTGGATACTTTATGCTGTGGAACATTGCTAAGAGTAAAAGAACACAATGTGGAAGGAAATGAAGCATATTCTACCCTCTACTATCTGGGGATTGCACAGAGCTGATAGGGATTTTTACTGGTATAGATGAGAACTGAAAAGTCTATTCTGGTTTACACTGGAACAGAGTTCCCCTAAAAAAGCTATTTTCAGAAGGAGTTTCTGCTCTCTTTAACCAAGATTTCCAATAATCTGGAAGCCTCTTGCCAGGCACTTTGAATGTCACTGTTCCTGGAAAAAGGGATGCAAGTCATTAGCAGAGGGTAGTTGGAAGTAATGTTTTAACTCCTGACAGCTTTGGCTACTGCATCATATTTTTATATCATAGCCCTTTTCCATAAATGTTTTGTTTCCTGCTTGAGATAAAACACAGGACCAGTGTAACAGCTCTATAGAATAAAAAGTAAAAAAGAAATTCCAGCCAGACCTCAGCTAGGAGATGTAATATTTCCTCTAAAGGCATTCCACTCTACTCAAAGCCCAGACTTCCATACTATGAAAGAACACCATGAAATCTTAGGGAAAATAAATGTTTGGAATTTATGGCAAGCTTATACCACAACTGGGGAATCTCTCGCCCCAGTGAGTCCTCCAGGATTTGTGAGAGAGATGCAGCCTTCCCCTGGATTAAATGCAACACAAAAAGTAAGCACAGAAGGAAGGGGAGCTCAGGAACTGTGGACACATATGGGATGGATAAACTGATCCCAGAGGGAACAGGGTTTTGGGGTACATACTTACACTGCTGCTCTTCCCTAGGAAACACAAAAGGAACCATGGCACAACCCAGAGGCTTTCCCCTCGAGCTCACCTGGGATATTGCTGCTGTGTAAGTCATATAAAGAGTGCCAGGGGTGTCTCCTTTTAAAGCATTTCCCTGTGCTGTGCTGCCACCTGCTTTCACAGCTCTGGGAGTCTCCCCTCAGGTCTGACAATACTCAGGTGAGCTCTAGAACTCCAGTGTCAGCCCACCTGAAAAGGGGAGAACTTATCACCAAGTTCAAATGTTTAAAGCATGGCTACAGAGAAGATGGAGACTCCCTTTAGGAGGAGTCACATGGAAAAAAATGAGGGGTAATGGGTACAAGTGACTCCTGGGGAGAGTATTATTGGGTACTAGAGGACAATTTTTCACAGTGAGAGCAATCAGACATTGGAATAACCTTCCCAGGGAAGTGGTGGATTCCCCAACACTGCACACTTCTCAGATCAGCGGGACAGGGTGCTGGGCTGTCTTAACTAGGCCGGGCTTTTGCCAAGGGAGGTTGGATCAGGTGATCCTTGAGATCCCTTCCAAGCTGGTGTTCTTTGTTTCCATTAAAACGTGCTACTGCTGCACCCTACAGGCTGAAAACAGTTCTTTTATCATTAATCACAACTTCTAAGCCAGGCTTATGGTTTTGTGGGTGGAGGCTGGCTCCTGGATATTTGGGGCTGGCTCTGTTTCTACCCCATGCCAGAGCTCTTCCAGAAGCACCACATGCAGTTCCCACCTTGCTGGGATGAGCAGGAGGAAGAGCAGCAGCTGTAACACAGACACACAGACATGCCACCAACCCTGACTCCAAGACCCCACAGTGGTGGGGGACACAGGGCTCAGCTGTACCAGAGATGTCCCACATGCTGGATCCCCGTGGGAAAGGGAGAGCTCAGGAACAGGGGGGAGATGGCCTGGAGACCTTCACCTGCTGAAGCTGCTGCCTTGTTCTGCTTTATCCCTTTAGGTCAGGCAAAACAGAGGAGGCACAGGGAGAAACTGGCTGGCAGGGGCCACTCCAGCAAAAGTCCACTTGAGGTGAGGGGACCTGGGGATGTGGTGAAGAGCACTGCCCCTCCCAGCACACCCCACACATGCTGGGATGCAGCAAACCTGGCTTTCTGCCAGGAATGCATGCCATGTGTTCCTGTGCCCTCCTGGCCCCGACTGGCTTTGCCAGAAGAACAATCTGGGAGATCTCCCACAAGAAACATCTTTCATTTTCTCACTGTTGGCCTTCACCTGCACTTTTCAAAGGAAAATAAATTTAATAGCATTTTCTTATTGCATTGCCCCTTGATGCAGAGGTTGGGCCAAAGCTAAATGAACCCACTGGTCACTCAGCTGAGTCCCTTCTCTTCTGGAATCTGGAGCACAAACTTCATTTTCACATGTTCCAGTGACAGCCTTATGTCCCTGTGAGCCATAGGCAGAGTGCAAACCTGGTCCCTTCCCTGTTTTGGGCTGAGAACCTGATTGGCCTCAGCAGGATCTGTCACCCACACAATGCCATCTTTGTGCTGAAGAAAACTCAACTAAAACACTGGATGCTCCTGTCCAGACCTGGAAGAAAGAGTGCACCAATGCTGTGGATAAATGGGTGTCTACAATTTCATAACTGGCTAATGACTCCTCTAGGAAGCTCAAGAAGCACCCAAGAGAGAGGTAAGCATCCAAATGAGCTGGTAATACACCAGAGAGGAAAAATAACAGAGAAGTTGCATTCCCAAATACCTGAGTGTGGGAAGTATAGTCTGATCAGGATGGTGGCCATGTGGAAAATAGAAAAGACACCTGAGGAGGTTTGGCCTCCAGCCCACAGAAGCAGCACCTGCAGGGCTCTCACACAGCCATGCCCATCAGCCATGGACTGGCCTCAGGCTACTGAAGGACAAGGGTGTGGAGGCTGCCCTGCTTCAGCTCCCAGCCAAGCCTGGCCCATGGCATTGGCACACACCTGCACTCGTGGCTTTATAAGCACAGCCCTGCAGCTGGGACTGTCCCCTCAGGGCTGCCCTCACCATGGCTCGCTGGCACATCCTGGGCTTGGCCCTGTGCTCCTACCTCGGGGTGGCCTGGGCTGCGACCGTAAGTACAAAGGCTGGGCTTGCACCCTAAAGCTGAAGGTTTTCTCCTCCTGCCATTTGTCTTTGGGACTGTGGGGGAATTGCTGCTGCCTCTCTGCTCCCAAGGGCACCTGCAGGACGCCTGCACAGACACAGCTCCAGGGCCACCTGTGGCCTTTCCACAAGGCACCAAGGGCATGGATGGAGAGGGTGGGATGTGAATGTGTGGCAATGTGGGAAGCCAGAGTTATGAAGGACAGAGCAATGGATTTTCTCTTCTCTGTGGTACCTCCTGTAGCTGGGTGTGGTGCTCACTGAGGGAGGATTTGTGGAAGGTGAGAGCAAGAAACTGGGACTCTTTGGGAGTTACGTTGACATCTTCAAAGGGATTCCCTTTGCTGCTCCTCCAAAGCCTCTGGAAGACCCCCAACCTCATCCTGGCTGGGATGGTAAGGTCCAGCTTCTGAATGCCTTTGGTTTGGGGCTTTATTTTCACTTCTCTCTCTTCAATCTGGCACATATGGGAAATGGTACAATGTATTACTCAGACTGGTCACAGTGGCTGGGGAGGCTTTGCTGCCACTGCACTGCACTCAGAGAGGAAAGGATGGGTGAGCAGACACCTTGCAAACAGAGAATGGAGCTGATGCCCTTAACTGGTCTTCTCTCTTTCCTTTCAGGAACTCTGAAGGCAAAAGAATTCAAAAAACGCTGCCTGCAGATGAAGCTGACACAGACTGATGTCCGTGGGAGCGAGGACTGTCTCTACCTGAACATCTGGATCCCTCAAGGGAAAAAAGAGAGTACGA
>VXBC01001573.1:0-36440 GCA_013399945.1 Ploceus nigricollis | reverse complement strand
GGTTTTTTTTTTTAATATTAGCAATTTCGTAAAATAAAACAACCCCCGTGGTGCCCGGTGCAAAAGCAGCGGGCGCTGCGTTGCGGGACCCGGGCGGAATTTCCCGCAGACGGTGCCTGCCCCGGCGCCGGGTCTCACAGCCCGCTGGCTCCGGCCGTGGCCCCTGAGCCCGGCGCCGGGCTCGGCGTTGCTTTCCTTAGCGGAAAAGGTCGTTCAAGCTACAGGCGGAGGCTCTTTGCAAACAGGAGTTTTTCGATCTGGCTTTCTTAGCTCTCCAAGAAGAGCGAAAGGATTGCAAATATCCCATTTCAAAACGTTTCGGAAATTAACCAATTCGAATTGAATCGGGGGCTTTCCTCCCACCCTTTTCTTCGTTTACGTTATGACACAGTCGAAACTCCAGACAGGCGAGTAAAAACAGGAGAAAACGGGGTAAAACCAGCAGGAAAAGGCTCGGGGAAAGGCGCTGCAAAGCCTGTTCTCTTCCAGCACCTCTGGGCTGGCCCTGCTGTTTGTCTAGATGGGTCTTATCATCTCAGGTTGTTTGTTTTAAAACTAAGTTTTAGAACAAGAAACACCGGAATTGGAGCTAATGGGGGTTTTTGCACATTTAAAAATAATAACAGAGGGAGCGACTTGAAAACGTCCTCCAGAGTTTGCTAAAGGCTTACAGAGAAGGAGACGCAGCTGACCGATCCTGGTGCAGCCCGGCAGTGCTGGGCCCGATGTGGAAGAGCTGCGGAGCCAGAGGCGCTCTGGCCCATCGCCCCTCCGACGGGGGGAAGGGGCACATAACAGCAGGTCCGGCCGTGTGCCCCGAGAACGAGCCGGGGGGGGTTCTCTGTGTCCGGGTTTGATCGGGCTGTTTGTTCAGGGGGCGGTTGGGACTTTGGTTTTTCAATGGCTGCAAACACCCTTCCCGAAATATTGCCCACAGTCGCTCTCTTGGTTTACTATTCTGTAAAACAAAACGAAGCCATAACGAGCCCCGACGCCAGGGCGCATCTTCGGTGTGTCCCGCCGGGGAGCTGCGGGCCAGGCCTGGTCGCGGTGCGTGCAGATGCAGGAGGGAGGGACGGGTGGACCGTCCCGGCCCCTTCCCTTCGCCCACCGCCGATCGCATTTGTACTGCAGCCCCTTGAAGGAATCGTGCCCTCCCTGAGCGTGGGATCCACGTTTCGGTTTAGCTTTGTGTCCCCGGGGGCCTGCGCGGAGAAGAACCGGGGGAGCAGCTGCGGGGGCTGGCCTGCCCAGCTCCGGAGCCCTGGGCTCCTTTCCGCTCTCCTTTTCTCCTGCAAAGGTGCGGGGAGCGGCAGCCCGACCGGGCTCTTGCAATGAAGTGGATCCGGGACGGGGCTTTCTGGGACATCCCCGTTGCCCTCTAGCCCTTTCCCGCCGAGCGGGAGTGTTTGCCCCTCCGGGCTGGGAGAGGTCTCCTGCTGGCACTAGGGGCTGTTGCTGTAACCACTGCTTTCAAACGGGCGCAGTTTGGAGGGTACAGAAGCTGCACAGGTGGGAACTCGATCACCTCGTGCCGTTCGCTGGAGTTTTTAGATTTGACCCCCACGGGCTGCCTGAGACTCCCGAGGCTTAAGTGCGGATCCGCAGACAGAGTAATGCCTTGCATTTGCCTCCAGTCAGGTCAGCTAAAATGATGGGGAAACCAGGGGGAAGAAATTCTTTTCACTTGATCTCCCATAGCAAAGGCCGAGGATGTTCTTGTTCTCCCTGTCCTCTCCGTTCCACCGCGGTGGGGCATTTCGGGTGTCTGGCATGAACGGTCCCGGAGCCGGTGGGAGAGGCAGGACCCCCCCGGCTCGCCTTTCGGGATGCTGCCGAGGGCTGGGGAGCACGGCAGCCAGTCTCCCCACTCAGCTTGGGCATATCTGCCTCTTCCTCTGGCCAGTGGTTTCTGCGAGGGGACTTATCATCACAACTGAGAGGGTGTCAGAGCAGCTGGAGGGGAAGAGACCCGTGCCGGCCCCTCGGGGCTCCCTGCTGCTCCTCAACGTAGCACTTGTCTCTCTCCTCTCTCCACTCTGCCAGGCGCATGTTCCCCACCTTCCAGGTGAAAATATTCGGGATGGACCCTATGGCTGACTACATGCTCCTCATGGATTTCGTCCCGGTGGATGACAAGCGATACCGGCAAGTAGCAAATACCTGGCCTGTCTCGCGGTTCTTGGAGCCGTAGGGGCTGGTGGGTCGCTGCCCACCCCCTGCTCCTGCCCTCTGGGGGTTCGGGGATGTGCCCCTGGGCGTGACACCTGTCGGTGCGAGACAGGGAGGGGACGCGGGATGCAGCTGACCTGGGGTCTCTTTCACACTCTTGCTACGAGTCTGGGGCCAGGAGCGGCCGCACGGGACCGCAGGGCCCCCTCAGCCTCCGCACCAGGCTCACAGGCGGTCGGGGCCAGACCAGCATGGGCAGAAGGGCAGGTTTCCACAGGGCACAGGGCAGGAGCTGCCTTGTCCTGCCCAGAAAAGCTCTCTTTGTCGTACTGCAACTCGTCTCCACCGGCAATCACCCTATGCCACTTAACAAAAATCCCTTCGGTGCTCCTTGAATGCTGTAGCCCCTCAGTGCATGTCCCGAAGCTGTGCCATGCCTGCTGGGGAGCTTCCTGGGTGCTTGGGTGAAAAGAGTGGATTTTATGCTCTGGAAAGGCACCAGCCACCCAATCCACAAAACCCTGCCCTTGTTTCCAGCGGCAATGTAGGAAGGCGTTGGAAACTGTCGACTCACAAGGCAGTGATGCGGTCTGGTTTGGAACCCCTTTAATTTTAAGACAGTGAAAAGCGCATTATGTATTTAGCTTCAGATCAAGACGCCGAGCAGGCAGCCCACATAGGAATCGCAGGGTCTGATATATAAATATTTAGACAGATATCCAAATTCTCAGGGCGTCCTAGAAATGTTTGCTTGTCAAGGGAAGTAGGATATATAACATCCAATTGAGTATATCTTTAAAAAGTAATGTTTCTGCTCAAGTCCAATGGTGTCTAATTCCCCCTGTGCAAACACTGGCTTTTAAAGTAAACACGTGTATAGAAGATTGGTTTCTCTGTTTTAAATGTTACTGTTGAATATGTACTTTGAAAGAATGAAACAAGACTGCTAAATTCTGAACCTGCTATTAATCTACACACAACTTTCTACTCTTCACTTAAAGCGAGAATATTACTGTATAGAGGGCTCTTTTTCACCCTTTTTTTTAGAGGAAGGGGGAGGCTTTTGTGGCTTCTGTCCCAAATCTACACGGGTAGCTATAAATTTCCTCCGTCCTGCAGATTTCTCTCACGACAGTTCCATCGCCGACCTGATAAAATAGTATATCCCCTCCGCAGCAATTCTGGCTGCGGAAAAGAGCTCGTTCCTCTTGTGGCCGTAGCAAGCGGGAGTGATGGAGAGGCGGTGCTTCCCCCTCGGTGGGCCAGGGGGAAGGTCCCGGGCCGGGTTCTGCGGGGCGAGGGTGCTGCAGTCGTTCGCAGCGGCGTTGCAGGGACGCGGGCGGGAGCCCCCCCAGGCCGCGGCTGAGGGTGTCTTCCCCTCCCGCAGGTACGCCTTCCACAGTTCCTCCTGGCTGGTGGCTGGCAAAGCCGACCCCGCCACCCCCGGGAGAGTCCATTACCACCCGGATTCCCCGGCCAAAGGAGCGCAGTGGATGAAGCAGATCGTTTCCTTCGATAAGCTCAAACTGACCAACAATTTGCTGGATGACAATGGGCATGTAAGTGTTCCCGGGAGAAGATGTCCAACACGGGGCTGCACGGGGTGGGAACTCCCCGCGCTGTGATTCCTGTGGGGTGACCCTGCCCGTTCCCCCCGGGGGCTCTGCCCCAGCCCCGCGGCTGTCCCGGGCAGTGGAGCCGGCAGGGCCGGGGCTGCGCTCTCCTCTCTCCATGCTCCGCCTGGATCAGTTATTGTCTCCTTGCTCGTTTTATCATTCAGATCATTTTGAACTCCATGCACAGATACCAGCCGCGTTTTCACGTGGTCTATGTGGACCCCCGGAAAGACAGCGAGAAGTACGCGGAGGAGAACTTCAAAACTTTCGTCTTCGAGGAGACGCGCTTCACGGCAGTGACCGCCTACCAGAACCACCGGGTGAGGCAGCAGCGGAGCTCGGGGCAACAGAAAGCGGGGTTGGGGTCGCCCCGGCGGTACCATGGGTGCGGGCGCATCCGGTGCTGGCTCAGCCCCTTCGTCCGGCTCCGGGGTTGGAGGCCGGGCTGCGGGTGTCAGGCGGCAGCGGGGATGGCTGGGGGTATTCCCGCCTCCTCCTCTCCATCTGCTAAACCCATTCCGGGCAGCCCTAGGAACCCGATAGCCGGGGAGCTGCGCGGAACTGCATCGGTGTATGCCGAGGAAGAGACGTGGGCTCTAGCCCCATCGCCAGCTTCCCCCCGCCTGGGGGACGTCATTACCTATGTCAAGCCGAGACTGGGGCTAGTGGGGAAACTACAGGCTTCCCGCTGCGAAATGTCACTCACAATTTGTTTGGATAAATCTGCGATTTTACTGCTTTAAGCTCGTAGCGGTCTGTCTCTCCTCAGAATACAATTATACGTTAAAAACGAAACAAAACGAAACACAACACCCCCACCCCAATCTAATGGGATCTCTGGGCAGCAGTTAATCCAATTGCTCCTTTAAATCGCATCAGTGTAATGTAAAGAGCAGGAATCCCAGCAGCGAGTGGAAATACGATTTCATAGCAGGGGCTTTTCAGCGCTGCTCCGAACCGCCTCGCTCCGCGACGATGCCGCGCAGACCGGGGCTGCGTCCCGGGGCTGTCCCTGAGCAACCGGCGCAAGTGTCACCCTCTGCAGTGGCTCCAAGCAAATTGACCTGAGGTCTCTCCGGGATGCTGCGGTCGGGCCGCATCTCGCCCCGGTGGAGGCGGCGAGGCCAGAGAAAGGCTGTGCCTTTAAGGGGCTCTGGAGTCCCTCCCCGGCTGGCATTTGCCTGATGGCTCCGGACAGCTGCTCTTTCTCTCCTGCTTTCTATCAGTTTGACCTCTAAGGCTGGAACTGTCACTGAGGGGCTTAAAGTTTGTTTTTCAACCCATTCCGGAAACTCACAATCACATACTTTATCCATGGATTTGCTTAAATATAGAAAATGTCCTGCCTTCTCCCTGGCGAATTAAATAAATACATAAGTATGATTTATCCAGTGATTTGTCTTAACTGCTCCAGTGGTGACCCATATAATGTGGCATTTTCTTACAAGTGCATTTACTCAGCTTTTGCAGCCAACTCAAACTGCCTTTCCCTTCACCTTGAACTCATATTAGGTAGCATATTAGCCCACATTTTCTAACAGAGGGAAAGCACACGTTTGTGCTCTGTGGCAGAGAACACCCTGGCTCCACCAGCCACCTGGACCCTCTCTCTTACACCAAGCATTGCTGAGTCCCAAAGCCTGCTCAGGGACACGCTTGCTGTTTGGCCAGGGAGCCCTGTGTGCTGCTTTGAGACATTTTGCCACTTCTTCTTACAGATCACGCAGTTGAAGATTGCAAGCAACCCTTTTGCCAAGGGATTCAGAGACTGCGACCCTGAGGACTGGTAAGGCTATGCCTTTATTGGTTATGGCAGTAACCCCACTCACCCTATTTCACATGTATCTGCCCAGCTTACATTTGCACAAGGGTTTCATGGAGGGGGACACTGTATTGGGCCCCATTTGCCAGATGCAGTTCACAGAGGCAATATTCCAATTGCTCATTCTGTTGGACCATCAGCTCTGTATCACTTCTCCCCTTCCTCTTCCAGGCCCAGGAACCACAGGCCAGGGCCTCTTCCTCTGATGAGCGCTTTTGCCAGATCCCGGAATCCAGTCTCTTCCCCAGCCCACCAGAACGGCACAGAGAAAGGTGAGAGCCCCCCCAGTGGCCAGGCCAGCCCATTTCCCAGGCCCTGTTGGCCTGCACAGCCCGTACATGCATGCTTGGGGCCAGCCTTGCTCACTAAGGTGCTGCACAGCCCCATTGCTAATGAGCTTTGTACTACCACTTATTTTTTTAAAGAAAAGTACCTGCCTTCATAGCCTAATTAATTCTTCCTTGGACTACAACATTTACTGTTGTTGTGTGCTTAAGAAAATGTGCTGCTTTAAAAAACATTGCCCCTTGCCTTTAGAGTCCCATTTTCGACTTTTTAGCAATAAACTCAGCTTTTCTGGCAGAGATGCAGTGCTGGCCACAGGTTCCTTCTCGCATTGCCCTTTTAATGCGCCTCGGCAGTGCGCTTAGGGCCAACCCACTCCATTCAGGAGCTGCAGTCAGGTCGAACAGCACCTCTGCCCACTGACTGCTTTTCCATTACCCAGAGCAAACAACTGCAAAGACAACCGAAGGCCTTTCTTCCAACGCACTCCGGGCCTGCAAAATAAAGGGAAGTCTGTATTTGTTTAGTGTTACACAATTGCAAAAATGTCAGGCGTGTACCAGCTTGTCAGTCAACTCAACTCCATTTATCGCAGTCAGAAGGTCCCGTCCCGCCAGCCCCGTTCCTGCCGCATGCCGCTGCTGCACGCCCCGCTCGCAGCCGCGCTCTTCCCTTCGCGCGCCTCTTTCCCGTGTGTACGGATGCGCGTCCCGCGGGCGCGGCCGCACTGACTCTGTTGCCCCCGTAGATGCTGCCGAGAGCCGGCGGGAGTTCGAGCGGGAGGCAGGCGGGACGGCGCTGCACCAGGCCGAGGCCGCGCACCAGCAGNCGCCCTCCCCCTTCCCGCCTTTCCCCCACCTCCCGCCTTACGAGTGAGCCGATTGGCCAGCTTGACCTGATCGACAGCCAGACAGCCCAATCGCCGGCAGCCGGGCCCCGCCCCGCGCCCCGCCCCGTGGGGGCTGTGAGGGCGGCGGTGCCGGGAGTTCCATCGCGGTGTGACCCGCGGCTGCACTTTGATAAATGAAGCCATATGTCCTTATCTCCCTATTCCCCCGCGCCTCCGTTCGTGCCGGGCACTGACGACCGTCGGGCGGCTGGGATGCGGTGGGAGGACGGTGAGGTGGCAGCGGTGAAGTGACTTGTCCCCTCTCACTTGCCCGCCGGGTCTTCTGATGGAGGTTTGGTGTTACCGCCGGTGTTGGCGGTGCCCACGGGTGTTTTCTGCCCACGGGGCCTGTACGTGAGCACCGAGCAGGGGGTGTGGGGCCGGCCGTGAGCCGTGTGTCGTCCTGCACTTGTCGGTGTCAGTCTTTCCCATCCCGGGGCACACCGAGAGCTGTTTCACACGTGGCTCAGGTGGTTCTCTGAGGAGATTCTTGGGGAAGCCGAATTTAGTTTAAGGGAGTGCTTTGAATCCTTACTGCCAGAACAAATTTCCCACTTCTCCTCTGGCCCTGACCCATTCACAAGTTTTGGGGTTCACTGGGATGCCTTAACCATAGCAGCATTTTCTGGAGCTGTTGAGAAGGCCAAGAGCACAGGCACGTGCAGCTGTGTTTGCATCTTGTTTTCCCAACAATACCTGCAAAGGTTTAAAAACCAGCCTGGGGGTGGGGGAATATCTGCAGATTTCAGGCTGTGTGTTTCCCACCTACTTCCCGAGCAGCCTCACACAGTTCTGCCTCCCTGCATCCTTTCCTGAGCTCTTGAATACTCTCCCGTGGAGGTGCCTTTTGAAGGGACTTCAGGGGTTTTTTCTCAAACTGGCTCACCCCTTATATTTGGCTGACCCAAACTGCAGTAGTTCTAAAGCATCTATTCTGCATTACCTGCTTGCTGCATCTTCCCTCTTAATGCTGGTAAGTACTTTTTCTTTTTCCTTTAGTATCTTCATTCAGTAGTCGTTCCTTGCTGCTTAAAAGATGGCCTGTTCATCAGAATTCTCCAGTGATGTGTTTTGAATAGTTGGCACGTGTTTTTGTCAGATGCTCACCGAAGGCAGTCCCTATGTGTTCTGAGAAGGTATTGAGCAGCTCCTCAGCTGTGTTGGTATACAGTATTATGAACACTTTCCTGATTCTTCCACATGACTCATTAAAAGATGGGGGTTATTTCTTTTAAAGTCACCTATTCACCCATGTTTGTGCATTTTCATTACAAAATATTTAAAACATGTTCTTTCCCTTGTGCAGGTGGCAGTGTTAATAGTAATGTTTATTTTGTCTCTGGCAGTGGGCTTTGGGCTTCCAAAACCTTTTTGGAAAGGTTTAAGAAGGGATACAACCTACCACGAATATTTTATGTAATTTTTTTTTTCTGTTAAAAAAATATATCTGGATCCATAAAAAAAGACTTGTGCAAGAAATATGTATTTTATTTGACATTTGCAGTGAATTGTGAGATTCTTAGTGTCTGACTAAAGCATAATGTTCTCAGAAAGGTTGATGTAAAATAGCCTTGTGCTTATTATTAGTCAGTGGGAAATGACTCTCGGATGTGCTCTATTGCTATTGCTTTGCCGCTGTTATTTCAGAGTTTTCAGTATGATTTGTTATCTGTAAACTGATTAGTGCCAAAGCTTTGGTCAAATGTTTAATGAAGTTGTTATATTTATTATTTCCTTCAAAGATTATACAAACCCTTTTTTTTTTTCTTGATAGTTGCAGTGTAGGAAAAAAGTGAAGACAACCGAAGAATCATATCTGCAAAGTGTAGATACATGTAGATATTTGTAGATATATGTAGATAATCTTATTTCATTTAAATTGAAAAGACATTGGACAGTGACATTTATAAATATTTTTCCTCTTCTTTCTTTCCTTCATTTCTTGTTTGATTATTTGTGTATATTTGTCAGTTCATCTGCCCTGAAATCTAAGCCTCCCCTACAAAATGCAGTTATTTAAATGAGGAGAGTTCTTAGTCTGAGCAAATGGTGGCTCTCCATAGGTGATTGCTCCTTCCCTTCTGTGCCTGGTTGCCGCAGGTGCCCATGGTTGTGGTAATCTATCACAATACAACAGTTTGCAAGGTTGGGGTTCCCAGGTGAAAACAGATCTGTTTGTATTGAAAGCACCTGTTCTCTTTAAGCACACATAGAATGACCCAAGGTGCCAGGACTAAACTGTGCCTTAATGAAAGCGGCTCAAGGTCCTTGCCTTGACTGTAGGAATTTCAATTTTATATTTGTTAGAAGAAGAGAAAAATCACAGAACTTCAAGCTATGGCTGTGGGTAGTAGGCCCTCAGGATCACCGGTCTGTGTTCTGTGCTAAAGAACCACTGCAGAGGTCCCGAGGCTAAATGGGAAGGAGACCGTGCAACTGTGTCAAGCCTACAGTCTGAACTATGAAAATGGTATTTCTAACCATGCATTTAGTCCATCAGCATGCAAGGTGCTTAGACATGTTCACATTGAAGCATGTTAGCAGTCTGGTTCATGTTATGTTTTGATCCTTAAATCAAGATTCTTCAGGGCTTTGGCTGGTGTCCCTCCTTCCATAACAATGTCTGTCTCACTGGATAGGAGTGTTACAGATATGGAAAGCAAAAACGGTTATTTTTCTATCCCAACAAAAAATCCACTTCAAATAAACAAAACCCCATGATGTTGCAGATTGACTAGTAGAAGCCTTTCAAAAATCACAGAAAATTTGTAACACTTTAATGTCATATTACCTGTCATCCTGTTAGTCAGGATATGTAATGTATAGGCCATGCATTATCTGTGTATTGTAGATTCATTTGACAAAAGACTTTGTATGATTTGATTACATGTCTGGGTAAACTTCACTCAGCCCATGCTGTCACCAAGGTCCATGGCACATACTAGGAAAGGAGGCGGCCGCTTTTCCAGGCGATACTTCCACTTGTGGTTACCTCAAGTCACACAAAGCACTTACACACGAAGTGTATTTAAAAGCTGCTGTAAAACAGGCCCAAGTGTGGAGGTTGCAAGCATCCTTTGTCCTGTCCAAATAGGGCTAGAGAATAAATTAGCCATCTAGCTCTGTTTTCTAGAGGTACAGGCTGAGTTCAGTGATTGCTTCTGAGGTCTGAAAACCACATCACCTAGCTCAGTTGATAAATCCAGGATTAGTTCCTTGCTCCATGCAGGTGGAACAAGGTGGCCTTTGCTTAATCACTTAAACCAAATACTGGGTTTAGCTCCAGTTTTCAGAAATGGCTTTTTGCAGTTGATTTTATTCTGTCCTTGCCAGTGGAATTGACTAAATTCAATGTAGGATAGGAGCATGGGGATGAGACTCCTGTGTGTTTGCAGTGTTCATGCACACTCTTTACACATTTCATAGATGTTCTCTTTAGTCTTTCCTTCTCTTCACGGAGGCCCTATAACTCTCTGGCTAGAATTGTGCAGGTAGTCCCCAGCAGTTGCCTCTCAGCATCCTGGGGTGTTGGCATCTCTTCAGTCAGTCTCAAGCACATGTACACACGGCCATGGCCAGGGAATCAACTGCTTTGGCTTCCTGCTGCAGTGTGTGTAACAGTGGCTTGCAGGGTGGAGAATGACCCGAGGGCTGTAGTAGGTATAGAAAAGGTGTTCTGCATGCAGCAGGCTGCTGGGGGACAGTGTGGGTGGGTCTCCCATGAGCTGTGGGCTTCTAGTGCATCTCTACACAGAGCCATGGCTAGTGGGGCTACATGGCACGGGGCCACCTCAGCTGGGGCACTGTCCTTTCCTGCCAAGCACTCCTTCTCTCCAGCAAGTGGATTTCAGCCTGTGATGCTGGATCCCTCATGAAAGGGTAGTTGTACCTTGATCTGTATGGAATAAGAAAAGCAGGTTTGGTCGTGCTGTGTAATGTTCTGCCTTTGTTAAGGGATCCCTGTAGCCGCTAGAAACAAGTCAGGCACCCACAGGTTTGGCTGGGGGGAAGAAGCTGAGCCCTGCTGCCTGGAGAAGGCTGGAAGAGCAAACGCAGCAGTACCTGCAAAGCAGGTTTCAGCATCATTACCCAAAGAGCTCAAAAAGCTGCCATGAGCCTGTTGAACACGGCTGGGCTGGAAGGTGGGAGAAGAGCGTTTGTGTGCACATACATGTGTTGGTTCTTTGTGCTTTGCCTTCTGTTGTTCGGTTTCCTGATAGGTTGAATCCGAATTCTGCAGCGCGTTGAGACCGCGGGTGCTTTGGCCTGACCCGCCGTTTGGGTGGAACTGCCGGTGTGGGCAGGGACACACCCAGCGTGTCCCGAGGGTCACCTCGGAGGGTCCCCGCAGGTATCGCTGCCCTGTGGCCGCGGTGGAGGAGGAGGGAGAAAGATGCTGCGCGCACCCCGGCCGGCCCTGCCTGAAGAGCCGGCTCCCTCCAGAGGGAAGAGCCGGGCATGGCACGCGGTGGATTCGGCACGCACGGAAAACGAGAAGGGCTTGATCTTCTGGAGCTGGGAAATACGCGATGAGAGGAAAATATAAATTAGGGGGTTAAAGGAAAGATTTCATCTTTGAAACAGTCTGCCATAAATGAGAAGGGGCAGTCTCCTGTGAGTTACAATTTGAGGATACTCAGCCAGCAATGGCTAAGCCGTTGCTTTAAGCTGGTGTTATTAAGAATCCACTCTACATGTGTAGATATATTGCTAAGATAGATAATTTATATATGAATTACTAAGATATATAATTTACACAGGTGTTTGACAAAACTAGGTGAAAGTGACTGTACCCAAAGATTTCTATTATTGCCATTATCATGAGCTCAGCATGTGCATATAAAATGTGCTGTTACAGTGAGACACCCATTGTCGGTGGGAATCTAGATAGTGTATCAGAGGTTTGAGATTTGCAAATCTCAAAGAACAGTATTTCATACTTTTTTTTCCTGCCCACTATGTTGCACACACAGTCAATGCAAAAAGGAAGAGCTGGTTTTGAAGACACATATTAATTTTGAAAAACACAGACGTGTCTCATATACACATGTATGTACATGTACAAGTCTGCTCTCCAAAGGCCCACTGTCCTTCAGGAGAGCTGTGTAAAGCATTATGTGTGTTGCATATGCCAGAAAATACGCTCTCATTCCCCCCATTAATAGAAATGACCTATTATAAATTTACCAAAGATACCATAGTTTTATAAATTGGCCACATATGTCTGTGTAATATATTTATTATATCACATTTCACAGCATTTCTGTTTTATGAAATTCAGCCTTGAATTTGTCACATATGTTTTGCATATATGGGCAATAGTTGGCCAAGTATATCCCAGTAAAGTATGATAAATGTGTTCTTTCCATATGGGAAATTAAATGTTTTTCCAGATTTAAAAAAAAAAAAGTTTATTAAGAACAGCCTATACAAAATAATTACAATAAATCACTCACTTCTATTTAGGTGAAAATTATAAATTTGAACTAGTAACAAAGTGATTAAAAACAAGAGCCAGAAAAGTCTCATTTAGGACCTAATTCTATAAGGAGATGGAGCAGCATAGATGTAAGAGGTCCTACACATTTTCAAGGCTCACTTCTCCATGTTGTGACATCCTGCCAGGCTGTAGAGCAACTTCCACCTCCTGCTCCCAGCGCAACTGGAGCTGCAAAAGGACAACCTCCCATCCCCTCTGTGAGAGGGGCACGGTGAGAGCGAGTGACCTGTGACATCCACTCCAGCCTGGGTTCTGCACCTCTGTGAACAGCTCTTAGTGGTCTCTGGGAGATGGAGAAGGAAAGGGAATGTTTTCCTGCAGTGTACTCCTCCTCCCTGACACTCCTGGCAACCAGCGGGTGCTTCACTGGGCAGGGCAGGACACCTCAGGTGCCACTGCTGTGCTCAGTGCCTGCCTTCACAGGAGTGACCGCACTGGTGCCCAGGGACTCAGACTGATGTCCTTGGCCTTTAAATTGCAAAAAAGAAGTGAAAACCGGAATAAATAACATATAAAACTTACAGAGGCACTTTGGTGTGAGGTGTTAGCACTATTGCTTTTGTCACTGGTTTTAGTTTGGATGATGGGCATTTGTGTTTTGCTCCACTTGCTTCGTGCTTCCACTGTTCCCTGTTCCAGGGGGCAATGCTTCCCCTTCTCTTGGTGCTCTGGTCTGGCTGCTTCAGCTGCCCTTTGTCTGGGGTGTGAGCTCCAACCATGGGCAGCAAGAACCAGCATGAGAGTGGAGGGGCTGCAGGCAAACCATCATCTGGAAAGGGCAGAGGAGGGGTGAGAAGAGGCAGCCCTTCTCCCAGGCTGGTTCTATTTGAGCACTGCCTTGTACATTTCTTTTATTTCAGCAAATATGAAGTGAGTCTTTCATTCTATTCCCTTTCCTGCTTGTTGTCAATTACTTCAAACCAGATGGGCTCAAGAGATAAAGCTATAAAGACTCCATGTCTCTATTTAGCAGGATGCCAAGTCTGCATGCCATCAAAATATCTGAGGCAAAAAAATCTGAAGAGACAATACTTACTCTAAGTGTTATGTTAAGAGCAGCCTAGATGCTTTTCCATGAACACAAACAATGCATCCACGAATCACTGAGATTTCATATCAGCAATTTTTAAAATTACTGTCAGGACAAATGCCACAGCCACATTCTCTGTCATGTTAAAAATTATTCCATAGGCCCAGCACACCCACTGCCTTCTTACCTATGTCAGAACATGTTTATAGCAAGCAGTGCCATGGGGGCTTGGAAAATGTACTTTTGCATGTGTGAGATGCCAGAGCTATGGAGCAGAATAATGGCTCAGCACTTGAACACCCTTGCTAATTTCCTGATCTGGACATAATCAGGATCAATCAATCCTGCCACTGGTTGGAAAGAGAGACCATTGCTGTCCAGAAAGCATCTGAGGATTTCTATGGTTTTTGCTGCCCTAGTTTATGTATACTGAGAATAAAAACTGGAAGGAAACAGCTGTAATCTCAAGTAAATTTAACAGCCTTTTTTATTCCCTTTTATTTTTTTAATAATTAGAACTTCAAATTGTAACAGAGAATTATTAGAATTAATATATTTTTCACTGCCATGTCACTCTCCTGTGAGGAGACATTTAATACTGCAGGGTGGTTCTCCTGCAGTACACGTGGCTGCTTCAGGTCCTCAGTCTTTCCCGCTGCTATCCCCTGTAGCACTGCAGCTTCTGGTTTTGTGACTCTTCAGAGCACAGAAATAAAGACACTCTCCTCTGGGTGAACACAGGCTTATTTAGAGGTGTAGATTGTGGTCTATAGGATTTCCTAGTGTACTGACACCTTTAAAAAAGGATGCTGGGGAAGTAAAAGCAAATGTGTCTGAGACAAAAATAAGTTGGTGTATGAGTAGGCCAGACCTATCACTGTATGGTTCCACCAGGTACTCTGCCTGCCATCCTTGTCCCTCTCCCATGGACAATCTGGCCACTGCTGGTGGTTTGCTCCAAGGCCCTTCATACCTTCCACAGTTTTCCTATCACCTAACTCAGAGGGACAAGTTGCTCCTTTTTTTTATTTACCCCCTCACTTCCTCTTTCTCCTCCTTTTACAAACCAAACTGCAAATCAAATTCCTCTGAGCTCAGGATAAAGCAGTACACAGCACTGCTGATAGGATGTACAGCTGTGGTTCAGGCCACTAATCAGGTGAGCAAAACTTTCCCAACTGAGAGATTATATTTTCACTTAATTTGATCCTTACATGAATTGCCATCTCCCCCCCCAGTATGATCTTAATTCTGGATAGCTTCCTTCACATTATAAAAGAAACCTCCAGGATGCCCCAGAAGAGTGGGACATAGACAAACACAGCCAAGTTTACTTGGAAAAGCTATAGTAGGGGGATCCAGGCTGGAACTTCAGAATATTACACATTAGCAGAAACCCCCTTGCCTTTCTCCTTAGTCATGGTTGTCACTTTCCTGGTAGCACAATGGTCATGCTTAAACATCAAACTTTGTGTCTCAGCACTGCCGTAACATTGCCTAGCATTAATCCAGGCAGTCATGTGCCATGTTTTATGTAATGATCCACACTTTCACACCACAGACACACAGCCAGAAAAGGAAACACATTGATTTAGCACTCAGTAATCCTTGTTTAATCCCCAGTCCTTTGGTTTACATCACTAACACGGCTCCTGCAGTAGTCAGTGTTCTATCTTTGTTCTTGACAGACTGAATTAAAGGAAAGATTTATTAATTTGCAAGTTGGCTTTGTAGATGCATCTTAAATATGCTAAAAACAAAAGCAGTCCAGAAGCCAGTATTGGCTTAACTATAAAAATCTGCTCTTTTAAACTCAAACCTTTGCAACAGTCCAAGTGAAACTGCAGAGTAATTTTTTGGCTTGCTGTAGCAATTGCATTCTAAAGTACTAAATTAAACAACTGTCTCATTGCATGCCCCCAGCTTACTTCCTTTTTCACTCATTACTACAAACACAATCTCCTCTTTCCTTGCTCATCTACACTAAGAACTGCAGTGCTTTATGGCTCATGTACTGATAAGAGAAAGGAGTTGTAACTAATGGATTCATTTGCAAATAATGTTAGAGGGTCAGAGATCCCATTCATTCCAGTGGTGATAAGTATTCCATGTAATTGCTGCACAAATGCTGGTGTTTGGGATTTATTTCTATTACTTTACGAATGCTGGTTGCTTTCTTCCCTCTCATGGTGCCAAAGACGGTGATTCTTAGGAGGAAGCCTTTTGTAATAATTTAGTTGTCATCACCTTCACTCCTGAATCCTCTAGGCCAGGTACAGGCTAGCCCTGTTCCTTTCTGGCAGGTGAGATTTCAGAGCTAACTCCAGCACCTTAAGGTGGCTCTTTGCTCACAACCTTCTGCTAGCAAGTCAGCGGAAATCTTGAGTGACAATCATGCTCATGGCACAACTGTATTTTTCTTAATTAAAAAAATGTTAATTTCTTAAATGCAATCAGACATCTGTATTTTACAGTTATAGTTATAATCAGACAGTTGTGTTTTACATCCTATACTGATACAGACTGTCTTTCCTATTGGAAACCATTCTTCTTTGGGGAAGTCCAGGTTAGTTTCTTAGGCAAATAAACTGTTAGAAGACTGTATTTCACAATCAAACTATGGCATTTAGGCTCAACTCTAAATCAAACTAGTGTAGTCTGGTTGCTCATTTCAAGGAAACTATAATGTGAAAGAAAAATCTGTTTTCTGGGTGTTTAAATAAAATCAGCAGTGATATAAAGTATTAATGAAATAATTGTATTGTGAAAAAGTATGGCATGGATAGTGCCTTGGTAATGGGAAGTAAAGGATGAATCTGTTCCTGCAAGCAGCCCTGCAACCTGTGTCCTTTGTCCTGAAGCTGACGAAACTCTCACCTGTGTGTCTGAGATGCAGTTCATGTCCTCATTTTAAATTTTTACTTGCATGACTAAGTTTGTTTTTAAATCTACCTAATCGGACAAACATAAATATTCAACTCCCAGCAAAAGGTAGTAAGTTAGATGAAAGCACCCAGTAATCTTCAGAGTATCTTCCAAAAGACCCATTTGTAAATCTAAAAATCCCTTATGAGTCTCCCTAATTACTTTAGATACAGATGTTGACAGTAAATGGCAATTTTCAGAGAAAATGTACTCAAGAATTCCTAACTTTCAGCCTCTGATCTAATAATGCTCTTAATAAAGCTTGGGGTATTAATCCTTCTTTCCAGAGGGGTGCCCTGTGCCAATGCCAGAGTATTTACATCAAAAATTGTTTCTTACACTAACCATTTGCCCAGGATGGGTGAGCCCTGGCTTTCCTTTCCTGCTGGATGAGTATTAAACCTACAGCTCAATTCTGTGGAAACTGCCCAACAGTGCAGGCTGCTGTTTGCTGCCATGGAGGAGGAATGCTGATACCCTCTGGGCCACATGTGTGGTGTTGTACCAGAGAGCACAGGCAAAGGAAACCTCTGTGCAAACTCCCTAGGACAGGCCCCTGGACCACGTGCAACAACACATTCTCCATTTATTTATTTCATTGTTTCTTTGTGTCAATTCTGACCTACTTTGAGAAAGGGGAAAAAGAACAAAAAAAAAGGTTTCTTCCAGCAGCAGGTTTGTGGAGGGTGACTGCATCTCATTCCACAAGGCTGAGGCTGAAGCTGCTTGTACAGTGGAGGCAGCTCCTCTTCTGTGTGGGAGGTGGATGATGGGTGGAGACATGCAACTCTGTCTGGTAGATGTAATGAACACCATCACCTCCCCTTGACTCAGGATCACTCAAAATTAGGCTCTAACTTTCAACTGCAATGTGATCCTCCATGCAGCTACTGAATAGTAAAGAAATAATCAAAGAAATGCATTATTTAAAGTGTCACCACACTCTAAAATGTGTAAGGCCACGTTTTATTTAGAAAAGCCTAGCAACAGTATTCTGGTTCTGTGTTTTAATGTAAAGAACATCAGGCTGGGTGCTTAAGGCTTTCAGTCCAGCAATATTCTCTGTCTGCAAGGCACAGCTGGATAACAGACCCAAACCTTAATTTGCATGTGTGTTTTTCCTGAAATAATTTTCAAAGTCTTTGATATTGCTGTTCACTTTTGGTCACTTTTTCTTTGATTTCCACCTCTCTACGGAGCAGAAACAGTTATTTCCAATAAAGTATCAACAGTGCACAGCCTGGACACAGTTGTCACTGCAGCTTTGTGACGGAATCCAGCAGTACCCTGGCTCTCAGCGCACTGGTGTGTGTCTAATACGCTTTAGAAGAAGGCAAATGCTGCTTTGTGAGTCAAACAAAAAAACTTTCATGAATGAATTTCAGTTTCCATGACTGTAGAGATGACAAGTTAATGGAACCATTTGCAGTGTGTGGATAAGGATTTACCCATGCGATTCCCCTAAATGTTAATGGGAGCTGTGCAGCTGAATCCCCAACTTTCCACGCTGAAACTTACCCCTGACTCTCCAAGGAGAAGGGCGCTAATTGGATTGTCGAGTTTAAATCCTTCAGCTCATCAGTCTATGGGAAGGATTTAGCACTGGCTCTGTAAAAGGCTTTACATAGCTTTGCAGTGCAATGTTGGGGAAGATTTTTTTCCTTTCTTTCTTGTGATTAATTGTGAGGCTTGAGGTGACAGGAGACATAATGAAATTCATAAATGCCGAAGGCCATCCCTAGTCACATTCCTGGCTGTTGGTTTAAGTTAGAAACTGACAGAAGTGTGAACAAATCAAGGGTGTTCTGATAGCCTTTCAGTTACGGGGAAGAAAAAGTAACTGACAATGAGAAACCACTGGAGGTGGTTTAATAGGTATAAATTTTCAAGAAAGAGTGATGTTTTACACTGATTCAGATTCTTGGATACATAAACGACTTACAAACAGACATATTCTGCCCCCACTGCAGTTCAAGGGATTCCAGTCCGTTTTTACAAAAGATATTGGCACAAGTTATGTCAGCAACCTGCCAAAGGAAAGCTGTTGCAAAACCTGCAGCAGAACCCAAAGCAACTTTGGTCTTTGTGACTGGCCTTGTTCTGCTTGTTATAAATTTAAAAAATCCACTTTCCTCTATGGAAGACAAAACTTATAGCTTAAACAAGCAGCATAAGAATTAACCTAGGACTCTCACTTCAGCCTGGAGACAGATTCTACCACTTCCCCACATGCACACTTGAATTACAGTGCTAGGAATTGCTTCACCAGTCCTGTTTTCCTAGTCCATGGCAGTGCAGGACGTGTCATGTCTGAGCATATATGGACCAGACACTGATGCGCTGATCTTTGGAGCCAGCTGCCAGCAGTCTCTCCCGGGGGTTGCTGTGATCTGAGAAGGACACGCAGTGGACGGTTGCTGTGTGATAGTCCAGCACTGCTAAGGGCTTCAGCTTTTTCCACCCAAAGATCCTGATGCGATGATCCCACCCTGCCGTTGCCAAAATCTTCTTGTCTGGACGGATGGTGATATCAGATATGCCAGCATTGACAAGTTCATGTGTTTTGTAAACCTTTGTGAAAAAGTTGCAAATGAGCTCTAGTTGTTCAAAACAGAAGAAAAAGGAATCTTTTGGTACTTTAGCAGGTGTTGTGCCCACCCAACACACCAGTGTCACACAGGGAGCGTGGAGCTTTTCACCATGTGATGGATGGTGCTTGGTGAGAACAACAACAGAGAGAGACAGAAAACACCTTAACTTGAGCCTCCCATTTCCAGAGCAATTTTCACAAAATAAACCAAACTCTTGTATGCTTTTAGTTTATTTTGCATTTAAAGTTATATATATTCTGTCACAAGTGAAGCTCTGAATCGAGATTTTGAATACAGCTTTGCCCTCTTCTTCCAGCTATTCTTGTATGAGCTGCAATGTTCAGAGCTAAGGCCACGTATTTTCCCTGCTTCTGTAATATTCCCAGGCTGAGACCCTTCTGAGCTGATGCTTAAGCTACCTGCTACTCATTTCTACTACTGTGGCCCCTCACAAAACCCCCAATAAGCTGTTGTAGTATTGAGAAAGGAATGCTTCCAGGAATTGGGTTACAGTGTCAGGAAATCTGTATTTCTAGTACTACTTCTCAAGAGACTTCTATTTACATCAAATCCACAGAGGGGATTATAGCCAAGTTATTGATTTCAGTCTTGGAAGCCTTTTGTTACTCTTTGTAGACTACTGGGGCACAGAGGGGCACAATTCAATTGGGAGGCATTTGGCTTCCTTCAGGAGGCACTGGGGCTGCACAGGACTTAGCCCCTGGAAAGAAAAGTTTTCTCTTCACTGACATGAGTTTCTCTTGAGGCAGAAAGCTCAAAGTAACACACCTTTGCTGTTCTCACCTCAGGTGACTTGTCTGAGTGAGCAATCTGCCTCTGAAACACATGTGGAATATGCACACAAGTGTGTGTGTGTGTGTCTGTGTGTGTGTGTGTATCGCAGCAGCTCAGCTTCTCTCAAAATGGGGAAAACACCTTTGGCTTATAAAACTGGCCCTGAACTGCTGTTGTTTGTAAGTACCATTGGAAACAACATGTTAATGCCACTGTCTCCTTAAGCCTGAGTCTGTAGCTATCCTGTACCAAAGCTTAATATCATGCAATGCCTGTTTTAATTCACTGTGTGGTGTTTGTTGTTTGGCTGAGGCAGGAAAGGATTGACAAGTACATCACACCTGAGGAGCTTTCCTCCTTGAAGGACATTCCATGACGCATACCTAGTACAGGGTTATAAAGACATATTATTGTAGATAATTTTAACCTTTATACTGGATGTAGAAAACTCCAGAAATGTTGGTCAAGTTTGGTTTCAGATGCAGCTGAACACATCTTGGAACCTTACAGGCACAAAGCCATAAGCAATTATTTTTCAAATATATAAGAACTGCCTGGCTACCTACTCAAACAGCAAGAGCTGTGCAGTTTGGTAAGACAAAAGGTTGAATGAAACTTGACATGCTTCTTACATGCTCTACACATTTCTTTTTCAAAGACAACCTGAAGAATGGGTCTACAACAAATTCAGAACAGAGATCAGGAAGTTTTGCTCAAGCCTAATGGGAAATAGCAGGCTATATGGGGGCCTCTTGGTGGGGCTGCTACTGTAAAACCTGTGCTTTTTGTTAGTACATGTGCCCCAAACTCCCCAGGGTAGGCCTAATGCAGCATGGCCTCAGTGGAATTTTTGTTGGTGTAAATGTCCTGGCAAGGGAAAGATTTATTCCTTTACATCACCAGCCTGGCAAATGTAGGATGGGTCTTACTCTGTAAGTGAGATTATTAGCTAATGGCTATAACCAATCCCAGGTGTGGTGCTCCCATCATTAATGTCAATTATGTGGGCAAGATCCATACAGCACAATCAGGGCAACTGGAGAAATGGCATGTCCTCAGCAAGCTACAACTTGAAAAGGAAGCCTGTAATGGTGATGCCTGTTGGCTATGGAACATGAGGGAACAGTGGGCATTTGTACATGATCTGCAAATACAAGAGTGAGAGAGAAAAGCAACACAAAGGAGAAAACTTGCTCAAGGTATATGCAGCCAGGTGTAATCCTACTGCCAGGATTTGTGCTGTCCCAGGACTTACTACAGTAAGTCACTAACTACAGCAGTCCAATACCAACATAACTACCTAACCAGAAAACCAGCTGGTAATTAAGAAAACAAAGAGGTAAGAATAGGTGAGCTGCCTTCAGCCAGTCAAAACCAAGGACATTTGCAGCTACAGCCAAAGCATGTCTTTAAGCCCCCTGCTTATCAGGAAAATAACCAAAATAGCAGCAGACTAAGCTTCAGCATTTGGGGGGAAAGCCTCAGCAACTAAACCAACAAAACCTACATTACAGCTTACAGGATTTTCTCTCTTGTCATATAAAGAGAAACTTCTGTGGTTATCAGATTTCTTAGTTCTGCTTTGTTTATTCACCTGCAGAAGCTGTTTACCTCCTACATTCTACCACAAACATTCATCACATAATTACACTATCTCATCCAAATCAGAAGGCTCATAACCAATCCTATCATTTGCTGACAGTGATGAATTCAGCAACTTTCCTGTAGGAGACAATACAAACTTTCCTCATAGCAATAAACTCTGCAGTTACCTTCATCATCTATTCATTTACACACTGGAACACTGCCACTTAAAACAGAGCTGCAGTACCATCATTGCATCATTCCCTCTCCAACAGCAGATATCTGTGCACCATGGTAACTTATTAAAACCTTTAGAATAAAAATAATGTGCCACTGAGTGGCTTTCCAACGTCTACCATTACCTCAGGTACCTGGAATGTCAGGGAAGAAAAATCCCCATCTGGTTTATATTATTAATGCAATGGTGGAAAAAAACGTAATCTATGTCTTTGACAATCTCATAGTGCTCATATGAAAGATGCATTTTTTAGGGCATTCATGCTCCCATGAAGAACAAGGAACATTGCTTGTAGCTTATCATACTTGGCATTTAAATTTCTTCTGAGGCAATCTTCTATCTCTCAGTGTGAGGTGCTGAAGGTATAGCTAATCTTACATTCCCTGGGAATGGGAATACCTTGTGGAAAACAATACTTGCAATATTTCAGGTGAACAACTGTTTCTCCTGCAAGTTGTACCTGCAGCCCTGCATACCGTTAACTCTTAAGTGAAATGTGCTGTAAAGAACAGTATTTTCTTTTATTTTAGGAAAAAAGTTTTGCTATAATTAATATGAAAGAACAGCTTTCTCTCCACCACCAGAGTATTTGAAAATTTAAGAAGCCTGTCATGATGTCAGATTTCTGTCACCTTTACCTTAGGGAACAAGTCTCAATACCAAGTTTCATACTGGGATTGCTCACCTTCCTTCCACTTCTCTGAGTTAAGGACACCTGGTGCAGATGGTGACAAGCAGGAGGAGGCTGGGCAAGGGGAGGCCAAACAGGACCAAAAAACCAGCAAACCCAAACCAAGACAACTGTGTATCAGACACCTTCACTACTTGTTCAGAGTGCCTCTTTCATGTCGTGTTGTACTGTGTATTAAGGTTCAGCCGCCTCCTCAGTGAGTGCCATGTCCTCCAAACTTCACCGGGATTGGGTGTGTTTGCCCTGCCACCCCAGAAATGCAGGTGCTGTGGTGATGCCTCACAGATTCCACACCTTTACAGTGTCCCCCAGGTCATGAGTTACCACTGGATGTCCCAGCATGTGCTTTTCTTCCCCTAGCACCATTCAGAAAACAGCATTACCTTGCTGTACTACTTAAAAAACATTCCATAAAAGCTGCAAGGCGGAACAGCAATTATTGTTCTCCCTTGAACTGGTGTATCCAAGCAGATTCTTCTCCAGGATGACATGGGCACATAGGGGCTGATTCAGGCCTTCTCCATTGTTCATGGGACAAGTGCCACTTTAAAAAGTTAAAGCTCCCAGCAGTGGAGAGGCTGCGCATGGGTTGTTTTAATTTTCATTAGTCTTTTTGCACTTTATTTCAAAACTTACATTTCCAGACCATACTTAACACCTTGGCACTGTTGGAACACTTGCTAAAGTTGTCTAGATGAAAGCAGTATTTATGGCCATTCCCTAGCACAGCCCGAGCTGGGGATTACACAACCTTCTTCTAACCCAGCCATTCACAGTACCACAGCTCAGACATGAACTGGGGCAGCCAATTGCCTGATTTTGTGTCTCTGGCTGGGCCCTGTAGGTGCCAAATGAAGCTGGGTGCCTAAACCTCATGTCCTCTTGGTGCTCGCTGGGCTACTCCTACTCTTTCTGTTTGTGAAGTGTTTAATGGAATACTTCTGTCTTTCCCACAGTGGAAAGCTCGCTATAGCCATTCAAGCAGAACCTTTGGAAAAGCAATCCTTTGTTTCTCATTTTTATAACTCATTTATAATGTTTAGGACATTCCGAGAGCTGGATACTACCAATGTGATAAATGAAGATACAGAGGCAATGGCTTGAGTAATGCTAGGCCTGTGTGACTGTTGCAATTTTGGCAAAACTAGAAACATGTGAGAGAGGGTTTTTTCCTTTTTTTTAAATCCTCACCATCTTTTGCTAAGTCTAGTCACATAGCACAGACATTCTAACCAGTCTGTGATTAATTAGCTAGAGATCTGCAACAACTCCTCTTCATGACTAAATATTTTTTTAGTCTATCAAACTGTTAGTGCAAAGTGGGATAAATGACACTAGAGGGCCAGTGATCCTGACCTGGAGGTTCTGTTGCTCATTGAGGCTCCAGATGCTAAGCACCTTTTCAGATGAGCCTGAGATCCCCTTGGCCTTCTCTGAGTCAAAGTCAAGGCTCATCACTGGCTCCTGGTGGCAAATGAGTCGGCTCAACGCTTTTCCCGTTGACACATTCCAGAGGACAACTGATCCATCTTCATAGCCAGCCAGAAGCACAGGTTGTGAACCACAGCTGAGCTGATTAAGGAAAAATAAAATTGTTTGAGAAGTAAATAGTCTGTTAAGAAAATTACCATCCCTGTGTAGGTTTTAGTCCAAGCACCAAGAGAATAAATTAAAATGCTGACTGATGTAGAAGTGAAAAGAAGTTTAGATATCTGAATGTCAAATTTTGATATTCCATCCATTTACATAAAGCATTACTAAGTAATACACACTTACAGGTTTTATATCTACATATCAAATTCTAAATTTTATATATATTATACATATTTAACATATTTAACATACACATACACACACACATACAGAGGGAGAAAATTTCTCTCTGAAAATCCAGACTATTGCCCTTTATAACAAATGAAAAGAGCCTGACTGAAATTTTCAGGAGCTTTACTTCATGGTCTGAACTTTGTTTGCACTTCATAGAAAAAATTCCACAGAGCAGCTGGGTTACTCTCAAGCAATCCAAGTCTGTGTGGGCATTGAGAAGTGCCATGCTCAGGGATTCCAGTTCCACACTGCCAAGTGTAGGGCTGCACAAAGGGATTGCCTGCCCAAGTACCCCAGAGTGCTTGAAGGTAAACACTGAATCTCCCAGCAGGAACTGCTGGGTCAGTCACCAAGGGGTTAATGGGCGCCTGAGTCCCACTGTAACCAATTGAAAGCTATTTTGATTAATGATGTCACAGGCCAAAGGGCAGGGCACCCTGGGCAGACACCTAATTTATTTAAGCCTCTGAAATAACTCAAAGAAGGGAACATTACTGGATTACGTGTCACACTTAAGGAAAATATTCATCATTGCTCCAGCCAAAAGACTAATGATCCTGTAAGCAGTACCTGGTTACGAGAGTGAAGATGCAAATCCCTAATGAAAAGCAACTAAAAAACAGCATCTGTTAATGCTAGTTATTTCTTTAACAGGAGAAGAAATATCAAAATAGACAATGGGATTATTACCACCTCATGTAGGCACATCTAAGAAATGCATCCAGTAGGGTACTCAGATCTTTTCAAACACTGTCTGCTCCTACAGGATTTGTTTGCTCAGTATTCAATTAAGATAAAGGGCATAAAGAATTAATTTTTACCAGTATCACATTATTGAATGAGGTCAAACTCGCTAGCTGTCAGTGTCATGATACAAACCTTTAGTGGCCAAAGGCTCACTGCCTCTACTAACGGTCCAGACTGTTCTCCCACTGGTTATTCTGTGTTCTGGGGGGAGTTAAACTAACAAGAGATGGGTGGTCTGAGTAACACAACTGCTGAGTACCAGCCTTATGTGCTTCCTCAGCCTTACTCAGCCTAGAAAAGTGTTTGAGGAATAGAGGTCAATGAGCAGGGAACAACATTGCTCCTTAAAAGAAGGAAACCAAGGGGAAATCCTTGTAAATTTAGGAAATCCCCCACATCATCCTTCTGAATGGGTCTGTCCACACCTGGGATCTTGGAGGAGCCTCCTTCCTTCCTTTAAGATCCCTTTTCCTTTGAAAAGGCAGGGAGCATGCTCTGGCTAGAAAGGCCACAAAGCAGGTTTCTCACAGTGCCCAGAATTATGAACAATTTTTCTGTCAAAATTTAGATTTGCTAAAATAATGTAACATCAGAGCAATGAATACCTTGATTCATACATTGCGTCAGATTAATGTGAATTAATGTTAACTCATCAGGTATTTTGGATGAAGAATATCTGGTTTTGGATACCAGATATCAAAAATGTTTTTAAAAAATCTGAATAAAATGAGCATTCCAGATTTTATTTGTATTTAATAAAGGCTAAAATCTTCAAAACAAAACAAAGTATTTAATAGTACTTTTAAGTTTAAAGAAAGCCCCCAGTTTAAGCATAAAAAAACCCCACAATGATTTGTGCTGCTCTTCTGTGAGCACAAGACTCCCTCAGAGCTGGGGTTTCACAGACGTTGTAGCTGTCATCAGCCAGTGAAACACGTCAGCTCCTCTCCCTACTCCAAGTGGGATGGTGGCTTCCACAGGAGCTCCTCACCCTTATGCCGATGGCAGAGACAGGTGAGTGCTCAGCATTTTGGGAATGCCCAGCAAAACTCTTCCTTTTTTTGTGCTGTGGGGATTGCGCTTTATATTTGAAAAATAGTAATTTGCAAGTGAGATCTAAGATTGGTGTGTTTTAAAACCCAAGTACTGTTTCCTATGAAATGTAGGTCTCCCACACTACTTCTTCCTGACTTTCCTAACCGTATGAGGTGTAATATTTCAATGGGTACATGAACTAAAACAATAAAAGTTATTGAAAGATCAGTGCAGCTCTTGGTCTGAGCCTGGACTCACCAAGCAGTGCTTCACAACAACCTATTTATTTCAATTCCTAATAACAGACACTGCTGGAGAGAAGTCTCACCATTCATGTTTTCTTTCAGTAGAAAAATTAAATTATAAATCATTGCTCTTCCTAAGCAGAACATTTTGTTGTTGCATTTGGATAACTGTCAAGGAAGGAAGAAAAGGTGATCTGCTGTCAACTCAACAGGAATAATTGCAATAGTTTATATAAAGTAATAACTCGGCATTTCCAGTTTCGACATGTATTATTCTTGTTGAATTATTTTGTTTGCACCATTATGCAATATGATGCCTTCCCCAAGGAGTGCAAAAAATTTAAGGGAAGACTATTCTTACTCCTACAAATCCTACTCCACCCAATTAGTAACAGCAGGAAGGTGTGAAACTGAGACAATGTATTTAAGAACATGAATCTTCAAAAGAAAGTGAATGAACTAATATCTTTAAGGACAAACCTAGAAAAATAAGGGGGAAAGTGCCCAAAAGAACAAAATAAATAGCTGCAAGTTTTTTGACTGCTTAGGAGAAGTCAGTGAGGCTTAATCTACAAGCCTAACCTCAGTTGCTTTCTGCTCTATAGTAAAGTTTCTCATTCACACTGCTGCTGGGGAAGTTTGTTGTTTACCTGAATTGCAGAAAAATATGATGGTATCTGGCTGCAGCCCCCAAACTCTCATTGGCCAACCACCCCAAGCGCTCTTCCTTCAGACCTTTATGGGCTCTCCCTATCAGCTTCTGTTTCAACTTGTTAATTTACTGTGCCATAAGCAACATCAAATAGTCTCTTAGGCAACCCCTGAGTGCTGGACTGGGAGTGCTCATCTCCTGGGTATGTCTGTATTGCCCAACACAGCCGAGTACAAAGAAATCCTGGAGGGCCTCTGTTCAGGAAGGGGTGCAGCTGGGTGAGCTTGTGTTCTCCTGGTTTATGGTTACAGGGTTACTCAGAGAGCCACTTCCAGTGCAACCACAGAACAGAATGCAGAGCATCACTTTGGTACACCACATGCAATTATTTCCTTAAGGGTACCCTCTTCCTCGTGCCTTTAAACCAAGTTGCACACATTTGTAAAAGAGCAAATACAGCTGTGAGACTCTAAGAGATTATCTATACTTGCCTGGTGCAGTCTAGGAAGTTATGATGAGTTCTCAAAGTCAGAATTTGAATGGAATAATTTAGCTCTCCCAGTTCCCAGTCCTCTGCTTTATCCCCACTGGCAACAAAATCAAAAACTATATAAAATTAAGACTCTGCACCTGCTCTGCTTCCTAGAGGAATATCAATATTAATGCATGTAGAAAATATGGCAAGACAGAGGACTGCCTATACAGGCAAGAAAAATTTTCAACACCAAACATTCCCACAGTTATCACCATCTTATTAAAAAATGTCAAGGAGACAGAAAGACCCATTCCTTTCATCAAGCACTGAACACTAATTGCATTTTTAGGAGAAACTTTAACAAAAGCCTAATCAGCCTATTTAATTTCCTCTTTTTTTCCCCCCTACTTTTTAATTACAGGATGGAACTTCAACTGTGGCCTCTCTTGGCTTTTGTCTGAAGTCAGCAACTGAATTTCTCTAGATTTCAGTCGGTTCAGGATCTTGGGTGAACACACTGAGGCCTCACTTTGATTGATAATATTTTCAACCAAAACCAACATGTTCCTATAAGCCTGCAGGAATTACACCCCTGGCATCAGCTCAGTTGGTCCTGTAGACCTCTTGCAGTGTGTTGTCAGGGGGTTACATGGGAATCAGCTTTGCCACCAATTCTCTGGAGATTTCAAGCCAATCACCTGAACTCCTTCCTCCCTCTACTGCCACCTTTTTGTATTACTTTTGTTCACTGTTGGCAGCCCATAAACATTATTTTTAAAATATTTTGCAAATGTGGGGTTTTTTTCACTAACTTCTCTTATTTACCTTTTTGTCTGTAGTCAGTACCACCATAAATATTTTGTTCCTATTGTATGTCTGGAATAGAAATGTTCATAGAGTGTTTCCTCGTCCTGAGGGCGCTGAAGTGAATGGAATCTGCCATTAAAACCGCTGTTTTTAAGCAACCCAAACATTTCTCATCAGTCTTAATGCAGTGAGAAACCATATCAAACAACTGGCTTTGGTAAGTCACTCATTTTCCTCTTGATTGATGCAAAAACTGTATCTATCCTAAGGATACAAAGCTTTCCTTGAGCATTTGCAAATCTTCCATTAAAGCTTGGAAAGCTCTGAAAGTTACATTAAGGATGTTCACAAATCTTTCCCCCCTTTAATAGTATAATTACTTGATTGGTTTGATTATAAATCAAAATCCAAGTGAAGAAAGATTCATGTGCTTCATATAAAATGAATCACAGGGAAAACATTTCACAATTAGCAGGCGCTCTTGCCTTACCTGCCACAACTTCAGACACATGGGCATGCCCAGCTTGGCACCCACCTCTGGTTTCAAGGTACAGACTGACGTCTTGGATGGCAGCTCCAAAATCTGAACCTGACATCAGGAAAACAAGAGGAGTTGGTCAGGCTCCAGGTCAAAATTCTGCTGTTAAAAACACAAGTCTTTTAAGGTGATTAAGGTTAGTATAGGCTGTTCCAGTAAAAACTGTCTGGAGGAAATGGAGGAATGCATGCTAAGTTGGAGCTGTAAGGGGAATCTACAGCTAGCCAAAGAAGTGCATTGTTTTAGGAAAGACCAGACAAAACTGCTAGAGTGAACACATCCTCTTCTTCCACTCTTCTATTTAATTACAGTGTTCTTTTCAAACAGTGAATGACATTGTGCACACAACAGATAATACTGCAGACTGCTTAATCTGAACACACCCCCCTGCTTTCTTTCCCCTTTTTTCAGCTCTGTTGCTAATTTTTTGGCTGTATTCACCTGTGAACACTTGCATTCTCTCCTCTGTGCTGCTGTAACAGAGCTTGTAACACAGAGCTTGCATGGAAATACAGGCAGTGTATACATGCAAAGGGGGTTTTTTATTTACTGCTGACTGCACTAACTTACAAATCGTAGCCCCGCAATTAGCGGCTAAGGCTGGCTGCAGCAGCGTCTGCACACAGGTATTCTTAACACAACGTTGTCTGACCCTGTCTAAAGCAGGGTCAGAAAATGCTGTGTTAAACACCTGTTCTCTCTACAGAGCAGCATCCATTGTTGCTTGCTCTGATGGTAATGAATCATGGATCTGGTTTGTGTGCTTTTATTTTTTTTTTTTAAACATTGGGCAAGTTGTTCCTCTGCCAAGGAAGTAGCTCATTTCCACCTCAGGATGATGGCAGTCAAGATCACGGGAGTCTGCCTTTTTAATTTGGTACTGGAAGATTTTGAGACTCTTGATTGACATGGCAGTGTCTCAGCTCTGGGCTGATTCTCAAGCCTGGAACTCTGGAGAAACAGAAGCTCTTGGGTATCGAAAACCTGCTGCCAGGAACGTTGCTGCTTCTCACATGCATACTTAATCACCAAGGTGATCTTTTCTTCTAATTAAATAAACAATGGTCTGCATTGTGTGGTAAAATTAAACTACTTTAAACATTTGATAAATCCAGCATCACCAGCCACTCTAGGCTCTTCCAGAATGTGCAAGAGCCCAGCAGTGCTGTTGGACAGCCCCAGTCGTGTGAATTTCCTTAAGCATCTGAGATGAGATATTACACAAATATGGCTCCTCTGGGAACCATCAATCAAGACCACGGCAGCTGCGATGGCTTTCTAATCCTATACCTTTAGTTCAAAGCTTGCCAGAACATCTTCCTATTTCTAGAGGCTGTCAGCCAGCCTGCCAAAAGCCAGCTGCACTCTAAGACTGTGAGTACAGTGTACTGCACATAACAAACAGAACACTTTCGAAAGCCACTGAGCAATAGAGCAGGAAACTGTTTTCCAGATTTGAGGAATTGTGACTACAGCCAAGAGCCATCTAGTCTGCAGACCAAACATGGGAACAGACCAAAGTTTGGTCATCCGGGAATTCTGCTTCTTTGGAGCTTCACTCTTAACAAAAGATGCTTTTCTCTTGTCAACCTTCTTGCTATCAACATAATGACCAAGTTAGTTGTGGCAGGAAACAGGCTATAAATATGAAGATGACCTGCCCTCATCTTGCCTCTTTCATCACTGTCTCTCCAAAGGGCATTGCCTCCTAGGCAAGACCAAAACTGCAACTTTTATGTAATAAAGAAGGGTAAGTGTGCTGTGATAAATGTGCTTCTGCAGGTTAAAAGAAAAAAACAAACCTTCTTTGCTTTACCTTGACTAAAAACAGATGAACTGGTACAAGGGCTACAGTTGGGCTTGCAAAGGCCAAAGAAAAACAATGAGAAAAGCTTTGTGCAGAAGGCAGGCAGGCATGACCTGCTGCCTGAGCTGGATTGACAGTTCCAGAGACTGTCTGCGTTAAAGGCAACTGAGCCTTAGAAATAAATACTATTTCACATATTTTGACAACTGTAACCTAAAACTTGAAGTTCCGTGTTTATACTGGTTTTGCTTAATAGGAGAAAGATTTGCCTTTGCCTGAGGTTAATAGTGTTCCTGGGTGGCTAAAACTGGCCACAAGGAAACACACCCTTTCTCTTTTTCACATTAATAAAGCTTTTAACATGTTTCTGGCAAATTGGCAAGAAAAGTGCATGTAACTCATAATTGGTGATTTAAATGCAATCATGAACAAATAAATGCCTGTTCAGATCTCATTATTTATGGACTGAACCTCCTTTAAGACAAAATTAGTCTTTTTTTGGACACCAGCCAAGCATAAACACTTATTAAGTCTTAATTTTAATCATAAGCTGCAAATGTACTGTGTCTCACACAGTGCTGCCTGTTTGGAAGCACTATATATTATGGGAGCTTATGTGAATTTACTGGAACATGACACAGTTCTAATGCAAAGGTTCACACACAGAGTGGAACTCTTCTACCTCAGGAGATTGCAAATCATTCTTCTCTTGCAGGGCCCAAGCAAACAAATGAGAATAAAACAGAGATGAGTTGTAAGCAACACCGGGGTAAATGTCTCCTATATGGGTCAGTTGATTATTTAATTCTTCATTACCGGGACTTCTCCGGCTAACACGAGAATGCACTTGTCAATTTTGTTTAACTTAAGTATTATTGAGCACTGCTTTAAAATGGAGGGAGTTCTTTGTTTGATCAGAACAAGGTATAGGACTTAGAATGGTGGTATTTACTGGTGCAGTGTCTGTGTCCACAGGCATATCTAGTTCTGTAAAAGGGTGAACATTCTGGCTGTGAGTCAACAAAGTACTTAAATATGTGCTTAACTTCTGTATAATAAAAAGATCACATTTTCTTATAATACAGGCACTTATTACTTCATGTATAAAATATGCAAATTTCAGTTTCAAGATATACAACCCATAGTCCAGAAAAACATGAACTTTTATGCTCATCAGCAATTTGCACTTAGCTACAATATTTCATTTCATATTTATGCCACTTTTTTCTTCTTTCATAATTTTGGTATTTTGATGTCAAGTATTTAGTATTATTTTTGTGTGATGTCCTCAAACAGTCCATTGTAGAAAACATTTATTTCTTACAAAGCAGAAGTGGACATTGCCAACAAAGCTGTCAGTCAGTGAGTGCTGCAATAGTGGCATTAGATGTGGACTTACTCAGTAGGAACTGAAATGGACCCTGCAATTATCTCACACAGAGCAAACCTCTGGCTGGTAATAGTAATTCAACCATTTCCAGCCCCAGTTCCAGGTAAGGAATTAGCCTGGGGTGAAAGACCACGTATTGCATTACAAATCACCTGCACCTTCCCTCTTCTCGCCAAACCCGATTCAGCTTCAGATGGAATATAAGCTCCTCCATCTGAGGACAGACCTGCTGACCATTAGTTCCCCAGAAGGACTATTCTTCCCAGTATTCAGCAGCACCAGAAGAGCTTTCAAAACTCCTGCATGTAAAGATCAGCAGCAGCTGCAAATACTTAAATGCCAGATAAATCTTGGGGTGGTATCCTTGCTATTAAAGCATGAGTTATATAATTCAGTCATCCTTGTGGCAGTGAAATTAGTGACTAAAACCCCCAAAGGTTTCTTGTGCTGCTTGCTCTTGAGCAGAGAATTCAATGGCACTGATGTTTCCCCTTCTGAACTATGTCATTTCTGTACCAAAAGCAACCTCTCAAGCACAGAGAAAGAGACACTTCCTACCTCCTCCAGGCTTCTGGCTGCCATGGCCATTAGCCAGCGTCCCTGCGCCACCTTTAACAGAGAGCATCTGCAGAATCCCACATGCTCCGTGAAGACAGAATCCGTCACTGAAGTCCGTCCCTCTGCTAAATCCCACAAGCAGATCCTCTGGTCGCGCCCCTGACTGTTACAGTAAAACAAGTTATCCATGAGCTGCAGTCTGAGGAAGCCTGGCTGCCTGCAGGGCAGTAACTTGAACTGGGTCTTTAACAGACAGTAAAGGACCAAGCTTTAAACAGCTTCTGTGGGAGTGTTAACTGGGTGTTTTATGAAATGGGGGGAAGTTCAGTGTCCCTGAGACCACCACCCTTATGCCAACTGTGGAACTGGCCAAGAGGTTCAACTGTCCCTGGGAGGGGGAGCCAGTCAGATACACTGCAATCACAGTTTCTGTTTCCTTGTGCAGAGGGACTTGATCAGGCTGAGTTGTGCTATTTATATGTGAGAATATATTTATAAAGTCTCATGAGCAGTTGAATATATACACAGTAAAAAAATACTTACATTTTATCATTGACTAGATCTAATTTAAAAGGAAACAAAAGTATCCCAAGATTTACACATGTAACACTCATTCGCCCTAGCAATGAAATGGAAATGTCATGTGTTGACAGCTGAAAGACAAACAGCAAGACAAGACCTCATCAGAAATAAATAAAAAGTGACAGTTATTCAGTGGTCAACGTCCCACAGCTACAGGCAGGGCACAGAGGGCTCCTAGGACTGCGCACGTGTGGAGACACAATGGAGAGAGACTGGCAGCGATTGCTCAAGGAAATGCTGTGGCTGAAACACCCAAGGCCAGAGAGCAGCAGCAGCCGCATCCGAGGTACGAGCGCAGCTCCCATGGACTCCTCGGCACAGCCCCGTCCCAGAGGCTTTGTGCTGCTCCCAGGCAGGCAGAGCGAGGAGGCCACAGAAAGGGCACAGCAGGAATTGTTGCAGATTTATGTGATCCCACTGGCTCTGGAGCAAAGTAGCACTGTGCAGAAGCTTCCAATCCATAAACTACCTTAGCACAGGATATATGTCCTCATGTTATCACCTGGGCAAGGAGTCATCAAAAATCCCTTACCCATGTCTTACTTTAACTAGCAGTATCACCTGAAGAAGCATGAAACCAAAACAGAGGAGATGTAAATCTACAGACTGTTGGGACTGTTGGGACTTCTTCAACATCAGTGCTGTTCAGCTTAGTGACAAACTGACACAACATTTATAGCACTGTGGATACAAACAGTGTGATACTGCAAGAAATTATTGTGGTTTAGTTTTACAAGAGAAAAATATAAAATACAGGTAAATGCTGTCCTAAAACTGCACTGCTATGTGAAGTGTTAGAACTATGCAGTAAAAACAGAGGTACAGAAAAACTCTATAATTATACAAACAATGCTCATTCAATATGATTTTATGGGGGAGAATGTTGATAATTGTACTTAAGCAGATAAGAAATATAAATGCTAATGAGTTCCACTGTATATTATGAGATGTCTTCTCTAGATAAACATGTCAGAACACCTCCTAATCATACAGACACTTTGGCATCTACTCTAGATCACCTGTCTAATCCAAAGTACACAAATCTTCCTGACCTTCCCTTGCTAAAAAAGAACAAAAGGTATTTTGCAACAAAGCAAAAGCATGAAACTGAGCATTCTTGCTCATTTTCAGTCTTCCACTCTCCATCTCTGATTCTTCTCTTTCTTTCTTCCCTTTTCTCCATCTTCCCTCTATTTATAAATTCTTTTTTTCAATCTTCCCCAGGAACCAGCAGTGAAAAGTTCATCAAATCCAAGTGTATTTCCTTAACCCAAAGACCTCACCTGTTCTTAGTAAGAACACTACAGGTCCCAAGTTGTTACGATATCATAACACACATCATAAATAAATTAATTGCATCTTTCCTCCTCCACCCCCCACAACTTTTTATTCTAGAGTTTTTCTGTCTTTTTTTACTTCAGTACATTTCCATATGTGTTGGAGAAACTATAAGTGACTCCAGAATTAAGAGAATCCTTTGTGTCCCCGCCTCCCTATTTTTTTTCTTCAATTGCAGACAAGAGACAAGAATAATTTCACTGGTTTTTGCCTGCTTTGCTAACCTGAGAAGCCTGTCTTTACCACCCATTGTCTCCACGCAGTAGACAGATTTTCTTCCATGGCCATCCAATGCTGTGTCCACTCTGTGTGTTTTCAGGTTCCAGACATGGATAAACCCATTCTCAGACCTGGCAGTAGGAAGAGATGCTTTTAGTGTGAGCACTGCATGGAGGTGATCAGAGTCTGATGCTTTTAATTTTGTTTGTTTGTTTTGTTTCCAAAATTGAAGCTGTATGCACAAGTAACACACCCATCATGCAAAACATGAATGCTGCGGTTTTCCCCAGAAACACTTTGTCAAAATAATACACTTCAATTCAAAAGGAAAAAAAACCATATGACTATGCTCAGCAGAGCCAGAAATCCTGGTGCATTTACCCAGAGAAAAGAAGGGGGACATCAGGTTCTGGGCCTCCACAGGAAAAATGCAGAGTGTGGACTGCAGCACTGGTACCTCTGAGCACGAACTGTGGATCCGGAGGTGGCAGAGCCATCGGAGCAGTGAACTGGGGGGGTGAGAAGCAGACACAGATATCACAGAGGGTAAAGCAGCCTAAAGTGAAACGACAACTTTAAATATATTCTGAGCAGGACACTTGCTTCTGCACTTTCCTCTCTGAATTTTCTTTATTGAATGTTCTTTCTATTTGCCACCCAGTTGAGGGTGAAGTATTTCCTCTTAAGATGAGCTGACAAAGCAGGTGTCCAACCTGCTCTTTGCTGCATTCCTCTCTCAGCAAGGTGCTGAGCTGGCCACGCGCAGGCACCTCTTGCACACTTGTAAATCCCAAATCGGTCAGCTACTCTCCCTGTGCTAAAGGGAGATAAATACAAGAAACTTGACACCCATAATTTGAGTGGGCAAGCAATTTATCATTCTGCTTTAGCCCCCTGGCTAAGTTTTTCCCCTTCCTCCCCACAAAAATACTACTTTTGTGCTTTTTCAGAAAAGCATTGCAATGAACATATCAACTGAAAAGAATTTCAGATCACAGAATTACAGAATCACAAGGCTGGAAGAGACCTTCAAGATCGAGTCCAACCCCTGCCCTAACACCTCAACTAAACCATAGCAACAAGTGCCACATTCAGTCTTTTTTAAACACATCCAGGGATGGTGACTCCACTCTACCTCAGGCAGATCATTCCATTACTTTATCACTCTTTCCATAAAAAACTTTTTCCGAATATCCAAACTGTAGGTGTAGAAGAAGGGATTACAAGTGACCTTGCTCCTGATAAGTCACAGCTGTACTAATTACCAAATAAGAACAATCTTGCCCCTAATAGGTCACAGCTGTGACTATTAAAGATACGTGTGATAAAAGGGATGGGTTGACTGGACAGGGAGAGCCTGGGGGAGGAGGAGCTGCCTTGAGGAGGTAAAAGAGTCCTGAGGAAGAAGGAACAATCCAGAGAGACACAAGAATGAAACAAGGAAGACTTGCTGCTGCAAAAGATTGCTGTGAGGTCAGTTTGGGTCTGATAGAGTTAGAGCCTGTTGTTGGAGCCTGCAGTCATAGTCAAGCTAGGTAAAAAAACCTGTGGTCATAGGCAGCAAGGAAGTACTTGCAGTCCTATTCCAGCAGGAAATAGCCAGCAGCCAGAGTCTGTCAGAGAAGCCAACAGTAGGAACTTGCTGTAGTCAGAGTCAGGATGGCTAAGCTGTAAAGAAGAATAAACCAGGACCCTTTTCACGTTGTTAAATGAGATTCTGTGTCTTGGCTCATTTCTACCCCTAATGAGAGGTCTGCTGCAACACCTGAGACTAAAATAGGATATCTGAAGGCAACCAATAAAGAAGGAGTAATCTACCTATTATCTGGGCTGCAGCACAAGGGAAAAGGAGAGCAAAGGCCACCTCCTACCTACAGACTGGAGAGGTAATGAACACTCCCTTACCTGGATCTAGTGGTTTACAGGCACAAGAGTAATTTGTGATATAGTCCACCTTGAACTGGGAGTTGATTGGATAATAATCTGCCAGCTTGATCACCTTCTTGAAAGCATCATAAATGAAGATGATCGGAGGGGAAAATCCTTCTTTAATGAAGCAGGTGAAGTACTTGACCAGGAAGC
>VXBC01001568.1:63190-84138 GCA_013399945.1 Ploceus nigricollis | reverse complement strand
GGGTTTGTTTTCTTTTTGTACTATTGCATTTGTATTTTTAATTTTCTTAATAAAGTTATTCCTACTCCCATATCTTTGCCTGAGAGCCCCTTAATTTCAAAATTATAATAATTCAGAGGGGGGGGTTGCATTTTCCATTTCAAAGAAGGCTCCTGCCTTCTCAAACCAAGACACCAAATAACTGTTGGAGCAATTATTGCCACTGTGGCCGCAGAGATGGGGACTCCTGGTCCTGAGCTGATGTGTCCCACAGCCACTTTGTCCCCACCCCTCCACCTCTCCCCAGGGCTCTGCTTTGAGTCCCCTCTGGGGACGTGCTCAGCTGCTGGAACTCTGGGCATTTTCCTCCTGGGGGTTTCAGTGGGTTTCATCAGGACATGGGGTTTTCCAGCTTTGCAAGAGCAGTTTTAGATGTACCAAGTGCTCTTCACTCTTCCATGTCTCCCTGCACCAGCACATGAAAACATGTTCGTGGTGCTCTTGGTCCTCCTCCCCAGGAGACTCTGGCTGCAAATTCCTCCATCATCCTCCAGTGAAAGGTCAAAAAATAAAATCCAGGGCGGGTTGTGCTCTTGCTCCACAGGCTGGTGGGATGTCCCAGTCCCTGAGCTGTCACCAGAGGAGCAGGGACCAGGCAGCAGCAAATCCTGCCTATGGCCCCCCTGAGATCTGCAGCCCCATCACTGCAGAGGCTTTGGGGCCAACCTTGGATAAAAACCAGGTCCAAGGTACCTCGACAGAGCCTGACCCTATAATCCTTTCTTAAAGACAACTTCTGGTCTGGAAACAAGGGGAATGATTTTTAACTGAAAGAGAGTAGGGTTAGATGGGATATTGGGAAGAAATCCTTCCCTGTGAGGGTGGAGAGGCCCTGCACAGGCTGCCCAGAGCAGCTGTGGCTGCCCCATCCCTGGCAGTGTCCAAGGCCAGGCTGGATGGGGCTGGGAGCAGCCTGGGGCAGTGGAAGGTGTCCCTGCCATGGCAGGGGGTGGGATGAGATGAGTTTTAAGGTCCCTTCCAACCCAAACCATTCTGGGATTCCATGGAACAGCTTTCCCACCTCTGGGGCCTCTTTGGCTTCCTCCACTGGAATCAGAGTAAATGAAGACTTTGGGACACCAAAGCAGTTTGCAGTTGAGTATTTGAATGACTGCTGCTCTTAAGCCAAGCTCTTAACTCAGTTTAACCTTTTAAAAACCTTTTCTCAACTAACTTAACATCTGAAACAAAAGAGATTTTGTTTTCCCAATGGGATGCTTTGATAACTTCAAATCTTTTTTCCTCATCTCCATTCCCAAGCCAAGATATTAATGAAAACAATATGTTTCCCACAACAGCAACAGCAACAAAAGGCTTTGAGTCAATGAGTCACCATTTTTCTGTGAAGAAAAATAAACATTTTCCCAATTCCCTGCTCAGGGATGGCACAAATCTGCACCAGCCCCTGTGGCTGAACCAGCTGTGGCAGGTCCCAGTCAGGTGTGGAGGTTTCCTGGGCGTAGGTGCAGGTCCAGGAGGTCTGGGCAGGGTTTTGTCCTCCCTCTGAGGTTGGTGGCAACATCTCCAACCTTTGGGGCCCGCTGGGCTTTGCCCTCCTGGCTTATTCCACTCACCCACAGAGATTTCGGAGCCTGCCAAGGAGAAGGAGAGCGTGCAGATGGACAAAGCAGTGAAGAGATGGGCAGCTGGGAGTGGCTTCCCAGCTCTTGCTTGTCCTCCCACGTCTGGAAATGAAGAGGGAGGGAAGGGTTGGTGCACTGGGGAGATTTGACCAGCCTGTGTGGATTCAGGCACCCCAAGGGGACACCTCCCCCCCTCTGGGCCCAGAGATTGCATCAGGAGCTCCAGAGCCCCCCAGCAGCTCAGATCCCCATTCCATGGGACCCTGGCTGCTGAGCAGGCTCCAGCTGTGCCCAGAATGCCAGCACTGATGGGCAGAGCCTGCTGGGCACAGGGACACGAGCTGTGGGCCTTGGTACCACTGCACAAAAAGTGGGGCAGGATGGAGCCCGAGGGGAGCCCAGGTGGCTTCAGGAAAACAGAGAGAGACAGAGAAAAGGGGCAAAAAAAGAAATCATGGCGCTGAAAGCCTCAGCTGATCAATTCTCTGCAGAGGCCTCGCAGGGCTCGCTCTGTACTAAGTGCTTTATAGATTTCCTCTAAACAGGGAGATGCAGCACAGGAACCACGGTGAGAGGTACCAGGCTGACACAGGGGGACAGGGGACAGACTCTGGGGCTGGCCTGGCCCCGTGCTCCTCCCCCCACAGCAAGCACACCTGGCAGGGCTGAGGGGGGACACAGCCCAGGACAGGCTCCTCCCCACCCCCAGGCTGTGGGGTTTTAAAGCTTCCCAGGACACTGAGTCCTTTTTTTTTTGGAGGATTGTGCTAAAGGAACTTGCCCAGGACCTTCCAGGGGGAAGAAAAGAGGCAGAATATCCTTTCCTGCCTTTGTGTACCCCCAACCCTGGCCAAGTCACAAGAGGGGGGACCCCAGGGTGAGCACATCCATCCCACTGCCTCATCCCACTCCAGGGAGGAATGGGATCCCATGGGTACCTGGGTGAGCAAGGGTAAAACCAGCCCCATGTCAAAGCCACAGTAAGAGCAGAGGGGAAGGAGAGATTTTCCTGATTCTTAAACATTCCCATTGTGTCCCAAGGGGAATTGTGCTCTGGTATCACCGAGGAGAGTCTGGAGAAGTTTCCATTTAAGCCAACAAATGGTCAGGGGTGAGAGGGCTGGAGTTGGAGGGAAGTGATTGAGCAATCCCCTCATCCTTTATTGATGGAAACAGCAGATGGGAGCGTGAGCAGAACCTCTGGAGCCACGTCCTTGCAGGAGGCTTTGGGAGGAAAAATGGACAGCCAAGGCAATAGTCTTGAAGGAAAGTCTTATCTGGAGGGCCAGATCAATAGGAAGAAGAACCATATGAGACTTCTTGTCTCTCCTAAGGCCATTGAAAATCTGCCAATCCTTCCCAATGCTTTTAAGGCGTAAGCAGGAAGTCACTAAAAATGAATGGCTTTGCTCCAGGGTGGAAACATCACCAGGACATGCTGAGAAGGAAATTCTTCACTCCTGAGACTCTTGGATCCACCCTAATTTCTCTGCAGATGTCTCACCAGGTCCCTTGCAATGTCTTTTCCTCCTCTGTTGGATGCAGAAATCCTCTTGTAGACAGATCTGGTGGAGAGGACACCCTGGCTTGGGAAGGTGTGGCCGTGAGGCAAATCCCATGGGCATCCAGCCAATATTCTGAGAGCAAGGAATGGGGTACCCTGGGACAGGACATCCTGTGGCTCCTACTCAGGACACTGCATGGAAAAGTATGCAAGAAATTCACCTCCAGGGAGAGCCCAGGCTCTCCCATGGGACCCAAAGGGATGAGCCTCCCCCTCCCAGGGGACCCAAAGGAACGAGCATCCCCACTCCCAGGGGATTTGGGCACCCACACTCCCACTTTGACTCCCCTGCAGCAGAACTCCACCTTGGTGAAGCCAGGGAAGCAGGGCCAGGATCTCCAGGCATTTTAAGGTCCATTAACTGGCAGCATAAGGCCTGAGCCTCATCAGGCATAAAACTGGAGTAAATCCAGGGACACGTGCAGGGTTGGAACACCAGAGGGGTGCTGGGAACCAAAGGCTGGCTGAGCTGTGTGCTTGGTGATGAACAAGTTCAGTAGCCCAGAGGATGCAGCACTGAGCTGTCCCAAAGCCCTGCTGACCCTCACACTGCCATGGGTGGGACCTTGGTGCTCCTGTGGGTTCCTCTCCAGCACCAGAAACGCTGCTCAGAGCAGGGAAGACTCGAGAATACGAGAAGATGACTCTGGGGTGGGGAAAGATGGGAACACAGAGCCCTTGACTCATCTCTTCACCTCTGACACACGGGGGCATTCCCAGGAGAACTTCATCGGGTCTCATTGCCAGGAGCACCATCGTGGGCAGCAGACAGACAGACAGAGGCCTTTGCCACATCAACCACCCAGCCCAGCTCAGGCAAGGGAAGGCCATCCATGCAGAACAGCAAAGCCTTAACAAGACCTGGTTTTGTGCAGGTGGTGAAAGGATCAGGGAAACAAGCTCAGCTGGTCCATGGATGCTGGTGCAAGAAGTGCCACCCTGCAGAGCCACACAAGGACTTTATTGTCCCCTAAACCCGGTGTCCCACGCCCACACTGAGGCCTGTGGCCAGTGCCCACACTGAGCTCCAGCTGCTGCAGGGGAAGGTGAGGGAGGCTGGTCCCGTGTCCCAGATGTTGGGTGAGATGTTTAAGATGGATCCTGTGGAGCTCAAAACCAGGCTGGAAGGTGGAAAGCCTGAAGGGAAGATGGATCACGACTCTTGCTTTCCCCTTGTGCAGCAGCTGCTCTCTGCCCCCTGCCAGCCCTGCATGGTGGGAGAGCTTTGCTCCAAACCTTGTGTTTTATCCCTGTGGGAGGGCTGGGCAGGAGCAGGGGGAAGGAGCAGGGCTGCAAGTTGATTTTGCAGCTTCAGCTCTCTAAACCCAAGCAGTCTGGTCTGCTGGGGCCACCTGCAGTGCTGTGCTGGTTGCCCATTCAGCTCGTCCTGCCTTGGCAGGGGCTCTCCCCGGGGAGGCAGCGGGCGGGGCGGGCGCGGTGCCACGGCGGCAGCCGGGAAAGCACAGCCCAGCACGCCGAAGGCATGCAGCCCAGAAAGGAGCATCCAGAGGGGTCTCCTCTCTCTTCTGTGGGCATGAAAGGCACTGGCTGAGAGTGTGGAGGGAAATGTCCTCACGGCTCCACTGTGAAAATATGGATCCAGGCATGGAGCTGGTGATGGGAAGCAGTTACAGGCATGGAAACTCCACGTCTGAGCTCTGCTCTGCCTGGGCACGTATCGAAGTCATCCCACCTCACACAGTTGGGTCTTAATAAGGGTGTTCCAGGCACTGGTGCCCTGGAAATCTGAGTGGTATCCCTCGGACCTGGAGTGGGCATCTATGGTCCATCTGGGCTTGTTTCCCTGACTCCTTCCACCACAAACACAGAAAATCAGGTTCTTTTCAGGCTTTCCTCTTCTTACCCCGAGGCAAATGGCTAAATTAAGCCGGATGAATCATGCGGAGGAGTTTCTCTCTGCTGACCGTGACGGGGCTCCCAACACCGAGACCGATGGGAGAGCTCCTCCTGGGAATGCTTCCGTAAGCATGAGACGCGCCCCGCGGGACCAGCCCGGTGGGGAGCCCGGTTCCAGGGCTCCTCCCTCCCCAGGAGCACCTCCAGGGTGATAAATCCCCGGCTCCCGGCACAGGGTGGGGCCCGGGGTCAGCACAGGGCGGGCGGGTCACCTCTGCCGGGAGGGAGGCAGGGAGCGGGATGAGGACAGGGATCGATAGGACACACTCATCTTCCCGTGCATCAGCGGCCTCTCGGGGTACATTTCATACACTAAAACACATTCCCCCCATTTTCTATTTATGGCAAATGAGTGGCTGATCCTCGAGCCGCGGAGCTGCGGCGCTGTGCTGAGCCGGCCCTTCTGCGGCTGCTGCTGGGGAGGGAGAGGACGAGTTCCTGGGAGCCACATCTCACGGCAGAGCCAAATCGAGCCTTCCCCGAGCCCCTGCCAAGGAGAGCCCACCTGAGGAAACCCTTTCCCACCAGTAGGGCATTCCACTGCCATCCCACTTACCCAAAGTAATGCCTCTGCTCTGGCCAAAGGTGTCTTGGCTTCTCTTTCTGGAGCTGGCAGGGATTGTTTTCTCCTTGTGACAATTCCCACCATGGTCACAGTGCCCCTGTCCCACCAGGGAACCACTTGAGCTAAACCCATGGGTTATTTTCCCCTTTAACATCACTACGGCTGAACTAGGGAATGGAGGGATCTCAGACCAGTGTTTACTGGGATTTAATTGGGGTATTTTCATGTTCCTGCATACAAGAATGTGTCCTGCACACGTCCCATGGATGTGGCCTGGTCTGGGGTACCCCCCTCCACCCAGAGCAATTTTCCAATCTTTCAGGAGCCAAATGGCAAAGGCAGCCAAGAGCCTCAGTGCCCACAGGTGGGGGAGGCCAGGCCAAGGCTGAGCTCACTGCAAACCCCCAGGAGAGTCCCCCAAGGGGCAGTTCCAGTGCTGCCCCTCAAATCCAGGCTGCTTCCCCCGCAGGCTGGACATCGGCAGCCCCCAGGATCACCCAGGCTGGGCTTCTGTTCTTTCCCAAGCTGTATTTCCCCCCAGCCAGGGCAGGAGCCCAACTCTCCTCCAGCAGCTCCTCCCCGCCCTCGGGGGGAATGCAAGGACGGAGCTGCCCCGGGGGGGCTGCAGCGCCGGAGCTGCTGCTGCCCCAGGGTGTCTGGGAGCCAGGCAGCCGCAGGGCCACGGTGGAGGGCAGCTCCTGTTACCTGCTGGCCCCCGGCCAGAGCCGGGGGAGGAGAACCAGAAGAGCATTTGTGCCGCAGAGCTGTGCCAGGAGCGCGTGTGATGCCCTTTCTCTCCGTCCTTGCACAGCACAAACCCCTCTGGGCTGTTGGTGCACCAGTGTCCTCCCCCGGGGACCTCGTGCTTCCTCCCACCATGGGAAGGCTGCTATTCCCGGGATCAGCAGTGCTGGGTTTTAGCACGTCTGCTGCATTCATTGCAGGTGGAATGGGAATGCTGGGGGGTGGAGGGGAGCGGGATGCTCGTGAGGAGGAGTGTCCCCCAGCTCTGCACTGGCTTGTCAGGACCACAGCCCTGTGTGGAGCACGGGGAGACTTCTGGAAGCTGAAGAATAACTAAAATGCCATTAGGAGCTGAGCAGAGGAGGACCTTGCCCTGCAACCAGTGAACTGCAGTAAGAGCTTCTGCATCAGACCATCGCCTGCTCTCCTCTGCTGAAATCACTGCAGACGGCCCAGACATCTGAGTCTCTTCTTTCCTAAAGCACTTTAGAGCTCCTAATGAAAAGCACTGTGCAAGAGCCACGCAACATCAGCATCAGAATAATAATAGTTACTCCCTGTGCCTGCTCCTTGCCAGTCTTACTGGATGCCACATCCTTTTTTTGGGTGTCTGTCTTCATGAAATTATGCCCTGTTATACCAAATGTTCTATTGCTCTGGGGGTTTTTCATCCTTAAGGGTTTCAGGGCATTACAGTAACCCAAAACCTTTAAAAACATTTGTGACTAAAGTGCTGTGGGCTGCCTGGCTGGGAGATGTTATACAAGTGCAGAGCATCCTTCTTTCTGGTTTGATGGAGGTCCTTCAGGGTTAAATTCTTCTGCCTTTTACAGAGTGGAAATAACCAGCATGTGAATGTTCAAGAGCATGGATCAGACTAGTCTGCAAGTGGAAGAAGTTGCAGCCATCTGTGCAGTTGCTGGAGGGAGGCCAAGCCAAGGGGAGCCTCATCCCTCCATCCCTCTGAGGTGCCAGTCTCTCCATGGAGCACACTGAGCCCCAGGTGACCCCAGCAGACCAGACTGCTTGGGTTTAGAGAGCTGAAGCTGCAAAATCAACTTGCAGCTTTGCTCCTTCCCCCTGCTCCTGCCCAGCCCTCCCACAGGGATAAAACACAAGGTTTGGAGCAAAGCTCTCCCACCATGCAGGGCTGGCAGGGGGCAGAGAGCAGCTGCTGCACAAGGGGAAAGCAAGAGTCGTGATCCATCTTCCCTTCAGGCTTTCCACCTTCCAGCCTGGTTTTGAGCTCCACAGGATCCATCTTAAACATCTCACCCAACATCTGGGACACGGGACCAGCCTCCCTCACCTTCCCCTGCAACAGCTGGAGCTGGGTGATGCTCCTTCCAGATGGGATCCAGCTGCCTGCAGACCTCTCCTTGGGATGAGAGGACTTGGATCCAGAGCCAGCTGCCCAGAGAGCAGCAAACACCTTTGTTTGCTGGGACATGATTCACTCAAGCCCTTCCCCACAGCACCCCAGGGACTGGTGGCACCTCACCATGGATTCATGGAATCACAGAACGGTTTGGGATGGAAGGGACCTGAAAGGTCACCTTGTTCCAGTCCCCTGCCATGGGATCCCTGCTGTCCTGCTCAGGGAGGGGCTGGGAGTTCAGCTGATGCATCCAACTGATCCTTTGTAAACTCGGACAATACGGGGCTGTATCCTCTGTTGCCTCCTTCTACAACTCAGAAATTTATTATCCCCGCAGCCAAAGCTGGTAAGCTGCAAGATAAAAATGCTATTTCTGCCCAGGATTTCTGCGGCTGCCTCCAAGCATTTGCAGCCACTTTCTAGTTATTAAAGCTCAGCTATGAAGAACTGCCTTCCTTCAGCAGAGATTTGCCTTTAATTAGCCAAGGATAAAAGGACAGTGGAAGAGAACCCCGCTCCTAAGCGGAAAAGGCTCCGCTCTCAAACGCTGCGCCCTTGGCACTTCTGGGGAGGCAGGGAGCAGGTGCCTGGCAGAAGAGATTTGTTCTGCTTCCCTTGCCCGCCCCAAACCTTCACCTCTCGCTGGGTAAAACCACATCCCTGGGGCCTGACTCTGTTCTGTGCCTGCTGGGGGGGCAGGGAGGGCATGGCAGCTGTGGGTGGGCTGTGCCAGGCTGGGCTCCGTGGGGATGTGAGGAGCAGGGTGACCTTGGCATCCCCAGCTCCCCAAACCCCAGCGCAGCTCCTGCCAGGAGCGGGTTTCGGCTGCATTAAAGAAGCAGCAAAACCAACTCTGAGCTCTCGCCAGCCCTGGGGTTTCTCTGCAAAGCCAGGGGCTGCAGCCCCCGTCCCCTTGGGTCTCTGTGAACTCAGCAAGGCATCCTTTAAACCAACAACCTCCCAAAGACTCCTCTGTGGAACATCATGGAATTCTGGGATGGATCAACGCCCACAGCTCCTGGGCTCACCCAGGGTGGTGAGCGAGCTTTGCCCAGCAACAGCAGCCACAGAGAGCAGAACTGGGGTAAACCTTCTGCTGAGCCTTTGAGAAAAACTTCCCAGATCCCCTGGGCCCAGATTGTCCCGCTGTTTTTTTAGATTAAAAAGCTGAGGCAGTCTCACTGTGGCTTGTCCCCAGCACAGAGAGGGTCAGGGCACCGAGAGGTCCAAGCAGGACCTTGACACTCCAGGCTGAGGAAAGCACCAAGTGCCTTCTCCATGAAATTGTGGTGGCATTGGAGCAAGGGCCCCCAGCACTGGGAGAGCTCTAATATTTGGGTAGGGCTGGCTTTAGTCCTTGGATCTTATTTGTCTGCCCTAATGCTCTGTAGATGTGGGGCCTCAGCAAACTCAATTCTGCCTCTGAAAAAGCACAGATTCATATTTAATACACCCAAATATTGCTCTCCTTTGCCTAACCCCCCTTTCTCCCACCCTGGACACTGTGCTGAGGTGCAGATGAGAGAGCTGCTCCCAGGAATAGGTTTTTCAACACCCAGCACAAATGCAAAGGAGGGAGAAGAAGGAGCAAGGAGGAAGTGGGAAGGAGAAAGAGAGACCTGGCCTGATTTCCAGAGCTGCAGGATAAATGTTCATCTCAGAGCTGTGCAAGCTCCAAACCTTTGCCTAGAGGTTAGCTAAAGATAGATTGTGGGGGCTCCACTTCACACGCCCACCCTTGCAAATGTTTTGTACCCAGCTGCCTGGTTAAGGCTCTTTGGAATCACCAGAACTGCAGCAGTGCTGGTTCAACTCAGCACCAGCTCCCACCCGAGCCCCACCACCCCAGAAAGCCACAAAGCACCACCGGGAGGGCGGCAGCATCCCTGGCTCTGGGGTCATTTTCCCTCTCCCACTCTCAGATCTCCGTTAATGGCCTCTCCAGCCCCGGCCCAGGAAGCGCTTTCAGGATCCGAATGCCCACTTTGCCAAATGGAAGCAGATTTGCTGACAGGCAGTCGGGAGGGCTAAAAATTCCCGCTGGTCCCTGGGGCACACACGATGGGCTGTAATGGGGTTTGAGCATCCCGAGCTTTCCAGGAGAACAGCAGAGGTAGTGCTTTGTTGGCACTTGAATCCCTCTCCTTCCTCGATGAAAATGAGCGGGATTTGGAGGGCTTGAGCCGCTCGGCAGGGAGAGGAGCCCCTGCAAGCTGTGTGGTGTGGTCCCTGCACGATGGAGAGCATCACCATGCCCACCTCAGGGGTCTCTGTGAGCTCCGGATTGGATCCATGAGAGGTTTTGTGGGGTTTTGGCTGCCAGAGAGGCGACACTCGGCAAGGAAAGTGGCAGAAAGTAGGTCAGTGAGCACAGCAGAACCAGCCAGGCCGGGCTCGGCGGGGATCGGCCGCTCGCCGCAGTCGGGATCGCGGGCGGGGAGGCGCTGATCTGGGGGACAAAGAGCTGCCTGGGCGGGGCGAGGTCTCCACCTTGGCTGGGTGATTCTCCCAGCCTCTCCTGGCCTCTTTGAACGGTGTAAAAGCCCAAGCAGCTCGGCTGGAGGAGGATGCACACCCCTGATGGCATCTCCTGCGTCCTCGGAGCGCGGCTGGGCTGGTGCCGCACGCTGACAGCCCGGCAATTTAAAATAATTACCGTGTCTGCCTCACAGCCTCTGCTGCCATCGCCTTGAGAGCCCGTGCAGAGCAGCCTCTGCTGCAAACTCCTGGTACCACTTTGTGTTTAGATATTTATGAGCCCACAAGCCAACAGGACACCGAAAAGGGAAGGGCTCAGCATCTGCCAGAGCCAGCTGGAGCCTCTCCGGGGCTTGGAGATGGGGCTGAGGAGCACAGAGTGGCCCAGTTTGGGGATTGCTTCCACTCAGCTCTGCAGCAAACGGTGTGACACTTCCCTCAGGGTGCATTGCTCATAAACACTTCTGTTACTTTTTGTGCACTCCAACGGTTTTCCACACGTGAATGTTCATAATTGGCTGCTCCTGAGCACCTCTTCTGCCCCCAACAAGAGCTGTCCATGGGTTCAGCCACCCATTTCCGCATTTTCACTGCCCTAATGTTGAATTAAGATTTGCAGTTTGCTGGGTCCAGCTTAACAAACTGTGTTACAGACAGGGAAACTGAGGCACGGAATGGGACATGACATCCCCTTAGTGACACAGTGACACTTGAACCCAAGACTTGACCCTGAGCCCACACCAGGGGCTCCTCCATGAGCAGTATGGGGTGGTTGAGAAGGAGGTTTGGCATTAACCCTTGGGTTACCACGTGGTGCCACGTCCCAGAGCTGAGCAGGGCCACCCCATCATGGCAGAAGGAGAAACTCTTTGCTCTCCTCGTGTGTCACCTCCATCCTCTGCACACAGAGTGGGTGCTGCCCATGAGAAGGGAAGCCCAGAGCAGCCACGTTGCCTGTGAAAGCCACCAAGACAACAGGCAAACCCCAAACCACAAGAACCAAGTGCCCTGAACACCTTCCCTGCCCTTTGCTGCCCCGAGGTGCTCGAAACAGCAGCAGAAAATATTGCTGCAGTTGTTCCCTGGGGATGGACAGACCAACCACTCCTCTGCAAGGACAGCTGAAGCCATCCCAGGGATCCCATCCCCATTTCCTTCCAGAGATCCCACCAGGAGACATCTCCATGGACACAACCCCACAGATGATGTGCTACCAGCACCATCCCTGTCTGTTTGCTTCTCCCTCTTCCAAGAGGGATCACTCGCTTTCCAAAACCATCCACTGGGTGCTCACAAGTTCTCCAAGAGCAGGCTGAGCCCCCAGCACCACCCAATCCCTGTTACCTGCATGGATGTGGCCAATATCCAAGCTGGAGGAGTGGGGAGCCATGGGGATCGTGACCTTGACCCAGGTTCCAGCCCCTTCCCCTCTGCTGGAGTCACTGCTGGAACTTTTTTGGAGCAAATCCCGTAGGAATGCTGCACACATCACTGAGACCCATCAGCTCCTCCTCCCAGGGGTTTTGGGACTCTGCCCCTGCAGCCTGGCTGATGGTGGAGCACAAACTGATTTCCCCTGGTTCAGGCTGTTTCTTTCTCTTCTCACAGAGGGTTTAGTTGTAGAGAAAAACATATCAAAAACATAATTACTTGTCCTTTTCCTCTCCCACCCTCCACAGAACCGATATCAAAATAACTCCTCAATAATATACATATTTATTTCCTCTTAATTAGTGCCGATATTTACAAAAATTGTGATACTCTGTGAAGAATAAATTATATACACTGATGATAAACCAGACAGCAAATGCTCATTTGGATATGTATGTACACAGCTCTGTATACCTATATACAACGGGCAGCTTTATTGACTCGGGGGCCCCCAGCCCCTTCCCACGCCCCCCCGGCACCCCTGGCTGTCAATAAAGCAGGAATTTCTATAAACACTGTGCAATTCAGATCCAGCTGGTGTCTAAAGTTGTGTCTAGCAAATGCATGGTTAAATGACTTGAAATTCCCACGAGTCCTCCTTTAACAGTTTATAGGCCTCTCTCCATTCCTGGTCCCATTTCTCCCGTAACCATGGAAACAAAAGGTTCAGCTCCAGCATCCTTAGGATGAGTCCTTCTTGGATTTCCTCTTCCTATTGATTTGCTCAAATTAGGCACCACATGCAGGGTTGATCCAATACCCATTTTTCCCCTTGCACTTCGGGGACGACATTGGAGGACAAGAGCAGTCTCAAACAGTGAGGGAGCAAGTGCAAATGGATAATTACATCTTATAGGCAGCAGAAAAAAATTAAAAATAATAATAATAATCAAAAAACCAAACCCCAGAAGATCAACCCCAAGCTCAGGACAGCCAGGCAGGGCTGAGGAGAGGACGTGGTGTGTCCATGTGCATGGACCTGGTGTGGTTACACGATGTCCAGCAGCTCCTACAAACCAAACCATCCCCTCTCTGGAGGAAAAACATGAATTAGGGATTTGTCTCTAGTCATACATAACTGGGCTGGGGGATCCTGTCCCTGGGTGTAAATCAGTGCTGTGCTCCCAGGGCTGCTTCACCCCTGGGCTGGGTCCTCTCCCCCTGATGTGAGCAGGATGGAGCACCCATTTCTGAGCAGGGGGGTGAATTTTGGGAAGCCAAATGCAGAAACATCACGGGGACACCGAGGCCAGGGGTGCTGACAGGGCTGGGGAAGGGCAGAGCAGTGGCTGGTGCTTGGGGGCAACCCTTGTTCCCCCTTGGGGCTCCTGGCAGGGGCAGCAGCTGGTCCCCAACAGGAGGGATGTGTCACGTGGAGAAGGTCAAATGCTGCCAGGGAGCTGAGGAAAAAACCACAGCCTTCATTTGGGTGCAAACCAAAATGGTTTGGGGCTGAAAACTTCTTTCCTCAGCCCACTCCAGCCCTGCAGCAGACTGACCAGTTCCCATGAGTGACCCACCATGGATAACTCCCATGGATAACCACCCCAAGGATGAAGACCTCGGGATAAGGTCTCATGGTAAAGATCTTGAAAAAAGGTTTCAAGGCCAAGCTGGACGGGGCTTGGAGCAACCTGGTCTAGTGGAAAGTGTCCCTGTCCATGGCAGGGGGTGGACAAGGTGAGATTTAAGGTCCCTCCAACCCAAGCCATTCCAGGATTCTGTGATAACACTACCCTGGCTCCAGAGTAGGAGCCACCACACTGGGACAAGAAGTCACCACAGTTTAAGAGACTTAAAACCCGACCATTAGGAACAATAACCCCAAAGGCCACTCGGTGCAGCACAGCACCTGCATCTCAACCAAGCCCCTTCAACCCCGCTTGGCTTTCCCAGCACCGTCACAGAAATGGTTGTGACTGACACAAGCTGGGATTTAGGGCTGGGAACAGAGACACTGCAAAGCTGCTGTTTGCAGAGGGGTGTGAGGAGCTGAACGCCACCAGACCCTCAGGATGCTTCCACTCCCAAGGCGAGATCCTGATCTCCTTCCTTTGGATCCATCCCCAAGTGTATTGCAAGCTCTGGAAAAGCTACAAGGCTTTGGCAGCAGTTTCAAGGGCTGACCCAGGAATTATCTAATAACAAAGCAAGGTCCTTCCTGAAATACCTCCTCCTCCTCTGTCTTTTTCTCTCCTTCTGTGTATTTATGCACAAATATGCCCATATTTATACACCCACGTGCCACACTCTCATAACGCCAATCCAGAGATCCTTTTCTTCTTATAGCTCAGTATTCAAATCTGTAGCACTTTGACACAGTCACTGCAGAGATTAATTTTCCCAATTAAACATTGTGCTCCAGAGAGATCATTTTTTCCTAATCACTTGGTAGCATCCAGCTGGTACATGAGCCTCACCCTGTTGCCTCAGCAGATATTCTGGAGGATTTGAAAGGGCTGATGGGCTGCCTGCAGGCTTGGGCACGAGGTTGGGTGTTAGAAGACAACCTGCTCTGCAATCACAGCTTTCCATCTCTCCAAAACCATGGCACAGTGGCTAAAACTAAAATAGAGGTGCTGCCTCCTCCGGGTGCCAAGCCAGGAGCACCTCCACAGACCAGAGAGCTCCAGTCTTCCATTCCAGGCCTGGAGAGAGGGAAATGGCTCCTCAGGAGGAGGAAAGGAACCAGACTACCTCTGTTTAGGGGCCTGATGGACTCTAACACAGCTATGGGACCCTCCTCTTTCCCAGTCCCTAATTTAGCATCCTCAGTCTGAGCCACTTTGCAGCTCCGTTTTGCACCTTCCAGAGTCAGGAGGAGATTGGGATGCTCAGCATCTCCACAGAAACAGGCCCAGACTCTCTCAAACCACATTCCTTAAGAAAAAAATAAAAAAAAAAAAGAAAAAATATCACAGTCTCCTCCTGAAAAACTGGTTCAAGATCACATCAGTGAGTCAGAAGCAAAGCTAGAAATAGCACCAGAGCTCCGACCTGCAGGCACAAATCCCATTAAAAGCTGTAGGGGAACCATTTCTCTGTGCGAGGCAGAAGTCTGGACCCCTCTGCTCTGTGCAGCCATGGATCCCTCCCAGCCATGGATCCCTCCCAGCCACAGCCCTCACTGACCCTTCCCACCCTGAGCCAAACACCTGAGCACTGACCCTGGGCGTTTTCCTTGTCCCACACAAGGGCAGCCCAGAGCTGCTCTCCCACCAGGTTTTCCCAGGAACATCTGCCAGGGTCAGGGCAGGAGGTGCCAGATCTGTCCTAAGGAAGGGACTGGCTGTGCTGGCCCCTGCCATGGGGACAGTCATCACCTCACGTCAGTGACAACAGCAGTGTGGCCTCTTGCTCTTCATCCCCATTCACCCCTGCTGTGTGGCTGTGGAGCTTCCCAAGGCAGCCAGGACCCCCCAGCTTGGAGATTGGGTTTGGATGTTTGGATCCTGCTCACGGATCCGCTCTCCTCTCCTCCCTGGCCCTGGAAAGCCCACAGGAGCACCATGCCCAAAACCCCCCCTCCCCAAAGGGAAACCTCACCTTCCTCCTCACCAAACCACCACAACACACACCCAAAGCTTTGGCCAACCCTGCTCCAAACCACCCCAAGCCCACAGTGGGTGTTCAACGACCGGACACTTCTAAGAGTCCCACCAAGTGCCAGCACCCTCCAAAGAACCTGCAGCAAAACCACCTGCAACCACCTCAACCCTGACCAGGAATGGGATCCCTGGTGGCACCCAGAGGACCCCAGCACATCAGGCAGCTCCCCTGTGCGAGCCCATGTCCCCAGAGAGCCACCATGAGCCGGATCCATGGAAGCTGGCCAACCGCCCTGGGAATCGTGCCCGAGCCAGTGACTCTTGCCAGCCCTGCCCCATCCAACAGGATGAGCTTCAGAACTCAAGATTTATTGCTTTTTGTTGTGTTGGCTTTTTTGTGTGCGTGCATGAAGGGGCTTCAGGGCGTCCCATTCCCAGGCTGCCTCAGCAAAGTGGGAGTGCAGGACTGCCAATATAACGAGATCCAATTAACGACAGGCTGGGACCTGAGCATCCCTGAGCCCCAGCACAGGGGTGCTGCTGGTCCTCTGCCCCACGCAGAAGCAGGGACTGCCATGCACAAACCATGGACACTTGGAATTAATTATAGCCAGGCCTCAATCAATCAAATAAAACTGAGGAGTGATTCCACCCGGCCAAGTGGAGCCCCGTCAGCACAAGATGGATCCTGCTCTGGAGTGGCATTTGGAGCCATTGCTGTAGATACTTTAGCACCAGTTGGATTATTGTCAGGAGCAGGGGTTTCCTCTCTAAGAAGGAAGGGTCTGGCTGAGCCCTCCCCAGGCTCCTTGTGCTCACCCTTCATGCAATGTTTCAGAGCTGATCATGCCCCAGTTCAGCCCGAATTCACCCTGACTGAACCCTGTTCCACAGCCCAGGGAGGCTCTGCTCAACCGTGACCTTGGCAGAGATTTTCCTCCATCTCCCCTGACCTGGAAGAGGAGCAGGGCACCTCTCCCTGAGGATTGTCAGCAATGGGGAAAACACAGGCAAACCCCCATAGGGATGGGGAAAGCAGGTGAGATTCCCCATGGACCAACAGCTCTCGCCCATCCCCAAATAACACCGGGGATGAAGAAGAGAGAGAACCTCAGGCTCTCTGCACCTTGACCCACTGCTCTTAAACATCCTGAAAGAAGGCAAAGCAAAGGCTCAGAGTTGCCAGCTCAGATCCAGGCCACCTCAGCACCTGCCCGCTCCACCGTAAAGGAATAAACCCCAGCCCTGAGGGGGTTGAAAAGGAGCTTTCAAGCCCAAAACACACCTTGCCCTGGTGACCCCATGGGCTCCAGGGGCAGGCCACCCTGCTCCAGCCCATATCCCACCATCCCAGCAGCCCTGAGCTGGGAAGTCCTCGATACCCCAAGTGCTCTGTTTGCTGAGGATTCGGCCCTGTAGTCGCTCTCTAAATATCTATACACACACACACACAGGAATTCTATGGGAACGGCTGAAAACTGCTGAACAAACAAGTCAGGAGAGCTGGAACCTGCTATTCCACCTGCTCCTCGTGCTCTCTCCGATCCGCCGTGGTTTCTGCTCCTGACGCCACGATTAATGACTAATTACTCGCCCCATAATGAGCACAGGTGTTTAACTTTCAGCTCACCTTCCCTGGCTTGCATTCATCAGCTCTCGTGTCTGGATGCTTGGACACTCAGGCTTTGCCTTGTTATCTCTCAGGCTTTGCACTGTTATCTATCCAACTGTTGTCAGCACACGCCTTCCCCATCCGGTTTTTAACTATAATGGAGATTTTTTAATTCCCATGAATCTCCTTCAAGCCACCGGAGAATCTATAAACACTATAAACATGAATACTGTATAGTCTACTAAGAAAATATATATTTGTGTGTGTATTAAATATTCAGATTCATGCAACAAATATCCATGCAGCTGTACTGTATTACTGGTTAAATTTCACTGCAGTATAAATATATTATAGGCCACAGCATAGTTGCTCCAGTTTTATATATAGATATTAAAAAAATGCTTTTTCCAACTCATTTTCAATGTGTCAGTGGAGGTGTCTTTGGTGATCCTGGAAATATTGATGATGGAAGTGTCATCTAAATAAATAAATAAACTCCAAGCTCTTGATTTATTTACTCGTCCCTCCCGATGCCTCGCATAGAAAATTTAAGACTTAATAAATAATGTGCCGTCACACTAATTATCCCTCCCCTGGGCCTCACACTGGCACACTGCAGTGGCTGAAACTATTGCAGCATGCAGCATTTTCAGTTATGAAACACGAGCCGGGCGCCGCGCTCGCGCTCAGCTTTCCCGAGGCAGGAGCCCGAGCCCTCCAGCACCCAGCCCCACACCTGCAGCTGCCCTCCAGGAAGCTCTGCCTGACCTTTCCCAGCTGTTCCCTGTGCCTGGGAGCTGGCTGTCACCCAGGACAGGGACCAGGATCCGTGACACCCCGGGATGGCCCGGACCTGCCCCTTCCATCCCCATCCCACTGCTCCAAGTGCCCGTCCCCTCCGTTCCTTTGGAAACCCACAAGCCTGGGATGGGAGAAGTGCAACAAAATGGTTTTGGATTTGTTGGGTTTCTTTGCACGGACGCTTATTCGGTGCGGAAATCAAAGGTTAAAAGTCACTTACACAGCTATTGCTTCCCATGCAGAACCAAATATACACCGTAGAAAATACTGTTTTAACTACAATGCAGAGCAGCACTCAATATCTGCAATTGTTCCACTTCAGCTTTAAATACGGGACTAGATTTTAGCGACTAGACATCAGTTAGCATTTTGGTGATATTCACATAGTTTGTGTTAGCTAGGGTGCAATTGGCTGTCTTCAAGTTCTCCTCCCTAAAATCCTCATTGCTATTGTTTACACCTTCCTGGATCTCCATATAATCAGACTTACTAATAGTAGAGGCACTTCTGCTTTTCTTTAGGTCAGGGGAAGAGGGGATCTTTGGGCAGCTGGTTACTTGCAAATATTGAGCCTGCTCCTCTCCCTCGGTCTCCCGGTGGTAGAAGTAATTGAAGTTAGACACTATGACGGGCACTGGTAAGGCAATCGTTAATACGCCAGCGATGGCACACAAGGAACCCACTATTTTCCCCCCGATGGTCGTGGGGACCATGTCTCCGTAGCCAACAGTCGTCATGGAAACCACAGCCCACCAGAAGGCATCGGGGATGCTCGGGAACTGGGACTCGCTCTCGTCGGCCTCGGCAAAGTAGACGGCGCTGGAGAAGAGGATGACGCCGATGAAGAGGAAAAATATCAAGAGGCCCAGCTCCCGCATGCTGGCCTTGAGAGTCTGTCCCAGGATCTGCAGCCCCTTGGAGTGCCGGGAGAGCTTGAAGATCCTGAAGACCCGCACCAAGCGGATGACTCGAAGGATGGCTAAGGACATGGCTTGCTGGCCCTGCTGACCATCCTCTGGCTTCTCGGCCAGCTCCGTCCCCAAGGTGATGAAATAGGGAATGATGGCTACGATGTCTATAATGTTCATGATGTTGGTAAAAAATCCAGCCTTGCTGGGGCAGGCGAAAAACCTCACCAAGAACTCGAAGGAGAACCAGATGATGCAAAGTGTCTCCACGATGAAGAAGGGGTCTGTGAAAGAAGTGGACTGCTGGTACCCCATGCTGCTGTTGGAGTAGGGGGGATGGCTCAGCCCGCTACCGTGCATGTCTTCGTTCTCATCCCGAAAAATGGGCAATGTTTCCAGGCAAAAGCTGACAATGGAGATTAAAATCACCATGACAGAGACAATAGCTATAATCCTGGCAGGGCCTGAGCTCTCGGGGTACTCAAAGAGCAACCACACTTGTCTCTGAAACTCGTTCTCAGGCAGCGGCCTCTCCTCTTCCTTGATGTAGCCTTCATCCTCCCGAAACATCTCCATGGCCTCTTCCCCCAGTTCATAGAAGCGGATCTCTTCGGAGAAGATGTCTAAGGGCACATTAACCGGCCGCCGCAACCTCCCCCCGGACTGGTAATAGTACAAAATCGCGTCGAAGCTGGGTCTGTTCCGGTCAAAGAAATACTCGTTCCGGAGAGGGTCGAAATATCTCATCCTCTTTTTAGGATCCCCTAGCAAGGTCTCTGGAAACTGGGCAAGTGTCTTGAGCTGCGTCTCGAAGCGCAGCCCCGAGATGTTAATGACCACCCTCTCACAGCACTCATGGTCGGTCTCAGGGTTGTACGTGTCCTGCGGGTGACCGGGAAGAGCTGCAGCTTCATCTGCAGGATCTCCAGTAGCAACTGTCATTATTGGGCTTTAAAAGAAATCCTTATGCTAAACTCTTCCCAGCGCCCGGTGGTGGGATCGGGTTCAGGGCAGGGCTACTATCCTGCAGAAGGACAGGTACGTAGGTTTGGAAGAGTCTCATGAAAAGGCGAAGGGATGAGATAAAAATAGAGGAAAAAAAGAAAAAAAAGAAGAAGAAGAAGAAGAAAGAAAATCGCCCCTGCTGAGAAAGAGAGAGATGGAATAAAGTTGGTGGGAGGAGAGAAGATCCCTTCTCTAGCATGTCTATCCCCTTCCTGGAGGGGTTAATTTGCCTTCCTTGGGACAGAGTTCAACAACTCCCATCTAAACCCATTAGGTGGAACAGAGAAAACACCTGAGGAACCATCACCTGTTCAAAACCAGCGTGGAAAAACTGGCATTGGTAAACCAGGGCTTATTTTTTAGCTAAAAATAAAAATTCCAGTTAAAAAAAATAAAGAGGGGGAAGGGAAGAGAAAGGAAGGAGGAAAAATAACCCCATCCAGCCCTGAAGTGGCGAGAGGACCCCGCGGGGTGCCGGGCTCAGCTCATTTCCAGGCATGCAGCTAAGGGTTAATTAACATTTAACTGTGCGATCTCAGGCAATCTACCCTCCAGGAAGGCTCCAGCTCCGCTTTTAAGTTTAACACCTTCCCAATCCTCTTTCCCTGGTGACATGCTGCCCTCCCTGCCTGCAGCCAGGCTCTGCGGCTGCCGGAATGTGGAGCCGGCGGTCCCAGCTGCCCCGCGGACCACTGCAGTCCCCCTCCTCGAGCGCTGGTGTCCCGGCTCCTGTCATTCTCTGCAAACCACCATGGCACACAGAAAACAAATCACATTACCTGGAGAAGCCAAATCTTAGTGTCTCTTAGTAACACCGATTATCTGACCCTGGGGAAATCCTAGAGAGAAATACAGGCTTCCAAGATCCCCATAATTTCCTCTCTCTTCAAAGTTAAAAATAATGGTGAGTCATCGTAGAAAAAGGAGAAGGGGCATAAGAGGGGTTAGATTCCCAGATGGTGGAAGTCAGGTCTTGTAATGGTTTGGACTGGAGAGAGAGAGAAAGAGAGACAGAGAGACAGAGAGACAGAGTCTTCCCGGGAGCTGTTGCAGATCTGCACTTCAGGGCAGATGAGCGTCTGTCTGATGCCTTCGGTAAAACGGTGAAAAGCTGCTAAGCTCAGCAAAACCCGATGTCCCCAGTGTCCTCGGGAGGTGTGGCATCGCCTGGAAAAAACACCGAGAAGGTAGCAAGCTGTGGGGGTTCGCAAGGAGCATCCGCAAAGCCGCGGCTCCGCCGGGCACCCGCTATCCCCGGCCGCGAGCTGTCCGCCCGCTGCCCGCCCAACCCGCACTGCAACACGAGAGAGAGGAGGGCGAGAGCGCCAGCGCCGAGGCGGAAAAAACCAGAGCCCCGTGTCCCTGCGCTCTGCTC